>NJDC01008748.1:48274-82217 GCA_002245475.1 Calephelis virginiensis
GACAGCTGAAGGGTGGTGCTGTGTTCCTACTTCTTATTGGTAATAATTTGTGAAACATAACAGTTTGTAGCGTAAATCTTACAAAAAAAATATTTTAAGTACCTAATCAATTTTCAACTAATACTTATTGAATTTGTAGGCATTCGAAAATCATAAAAAAAATTAAATGCTTAATGTACAGATAATCGTCGTCGTCGTAGTCGTCACTATCAACCCGGATTATTGTGATATTTAACAAACCTAGTGGTCGCCCATTGGTCAAAATTCGACCATAATAAGTTTTAATATCTTGTTGATAAGAACGCCATCTTCATTCCTCAAGACCAACTACTTTGTATCCAAACTTTTTAGTGCGCCGTCTGTGACATTTTGTCTTTATCATCAATATATTTGTTTGTATGTATCAAATGCATGTTAGTATGGGTAATGTTTTATTTATTAATTTAATTTACTTTATAAGAATCAATATTTAAAAATATTAGCGTTCTGCACTTCTCCTACACATAAACTATAAGTGTGCCAAATTTCATTCTCCTCCGTCAGCGCAATTTTCGTAAAAAGGGGTCCAAAGTTTTGGCATCACGTATTAATTAATATTAATATATAGATAAACCGATAATTTAATTTTCGGAATGTACCTGTGGTGATGAACAAAATATGCATTTGTGTCATGCACATCGATGTCTGTATTTTCCGGGCCTGGGTATTTATTAAATTTATGACAGTAAATATTTAAACATTATTGTGTATGAGCAGATATTATTAATATTTAATATCTCTGGTATTAGTATCATTGGTTAACCCCAATAACATAAGCATAAAATTTTGGCTAATTAATCTAACCCCAAAGTTTACTTTGTGTAATTCTTCCAGGAATAAGATTTAGTTTACTTATCAGCCTTACGATTTTTTCAAAACTAATTCCCAAATTACACAATGTTTACTTTTAAAATCGTTTCCGAATTTAGCAACATAGTTTATTTTCTATGATATTAAAATTTACTCCATCTCTCGGGGCTCACACAAAATATTAAGCTACCTAAAGGTAGAGATAACTGAAAGCTAAGCCGCAAAATTTAAAAATAATGTAGCAAAATAACAGTGACTTGTAATAATTCCAGAAGTTGAAAATACGTATTTACATTCTACGCAGAAAGTCATTGATAAGCATTGATAAGAATCCACTATATATTAACGGTGCTCAAAGAGAATTAAATCCAAAGAGTAAAGTAAAAAAAATATTAAATCGCTACGTACGGTACTCTTTTACATTCGTTATTTTTGTATTTGTACAGGAGTATAATCTGTAAGTTGTCTAATGTTGAGGTTATTATCATTGTTTTTTTTAATATTTGTTTTAGATCTCAGTAATATTTGGTTTACATAGCCAAAAAATGGCCAGAAACTTGCCGAAGGTGATGAAAGCAGTTGGGCTATATAAATATTTACCGATAACTAACCCAAACAGTTTAATAGACGTACAAGTGAATTTACCGGTGTTAAGAAAAAACGATATTTTAGTTGAGGTAAAAGCGACTGCTGTTAATCCTATAGATACAAAACTGCGTGCTCCTAAACCAGATGTTGAAGTTAATCCACGAATTTTGGGATGGGATGGTGCCGGTATTGTAGTTTCTAAAGGCGAACTAGTTAAAAATCATGATGTAGGTGACCAGGTAATATTTACTGGTGAACTGCAGAAAAATGGTTCGAATGCACAATATGTTGCTCTTGATGAAGTTCTTGCAGGACCCAAACCTAAGAATCTTACATTTGAGGAAGCTGCAGCTATGCCTTTAACTTCGGTCACTGCTTATGAATCTCTTCGTGATCGACTACTAATTTCAGAAAAAGATAAAGGAAAGTCAATTTTAATTATCAATAGTGCTGGAGGAGTTGGTTCTGTAGCATCACAATTGGCACAAAATTTAGGCCTGAAAGTGATAGGAACTGCATCCCGTAAGGAAACGGAAGAATTTTCATTACAATATGGAGCTAGCATTGTTTTAAATCATACAAATGATCTTGTACCTCAACTAGAAGCTAATGGTTATTCAAAAGGGGTAGATTACATACTTGTTAACTTTGACCCAATTCCATACTGGGATACTATTACAAAAGCTATCAAACCTCAAGGCAAAATTTGCCTTCTTGTCGAACCTACTGGTCCTGTAGATTTAAAACCTTTTAAAGACAAAAGTTTAAGTCTCGTATATGAAACAATGGGAACAAGGGTTAAATATGATACTGAAGACAAACACAGACATCATGAAATTTTAAAAGATGTTTCACGAATGTTAGAGAATGGCCAGTTAAAAACTACTTTAACGAAAGTTATGTCACCAATTAATGCCAGTAACTTGAGAGAAGCTCATCACCTAATTGAAGAAAAAAGAACAATTGGGAAAATTGTGTTGTCTGGATTTTGATAGTAAACAAAAAGTCAATTATACCAGATGTTTTTATTTTATTTTATGTTTGTTTGTATAGAACACTTGGATCAAATTTTTTTCCTTTGAACGGTGAACCTTCAGCATTCCAGGCTTTTTTTAGGACTTCTATGTTTCTTAATTCATTAGTAGTAGGCAGTCCCTTCAATTTTTGCTCTTCATTCCACTGCAACTCGTGTACCTAAAAAAATACTTGGATATAGATACTACATCTATTACTATAGAATGTTGCAATTCAATTAATAAAACATAAAATTGTAGCATAATAAACTTATATCTCTTTTACTAACTAGGAGCAATGTTCTACAATACAAAATATTTTAATTTTAAGAGGTGTAGAAATGATTAAATGAGTAATAAAATATATACATTGCAACAATAAACAGGGGGAAATATTTTTCAAAGCTCATTAAGAATCCCTATATGTAACAATTATGCATATTTTGGCACTAATAAAAAGTGCTAAATAATAATAAATTAGGTACAGATGACTATACAGAATGGTAGGAATAATTTTGCACTTTGCATTTTTTAAACGTATTTGACTGAATACAAACAGCTGTTTGGCTATTTTTATTTTATGAATGTTTAGTACCTTGGCGATATGGTCTTCTGGTAATTCATAAAGAGATCTAGAACAATCAATTTTTGAAAGGTCTATTTCTTCTTCTCCATTAAGCAATTTATTCCACCAGCGTTCTTGCATTTTTTCTGAAAGTGAAAAAGTAAGTATTGTCATAAAAAAATACTATTGCTGTATAAAATAATGAATACCCATTTTGAGTGGTAATTGAATTACACCTGAATAGATACAATAATTTTGCTAATTCTTTTTTTTGTTGTTAGTTATTGTCAGGAGATGGTTCTTATGAAATGGAAAATATGGACTATAATAAAAACAATGCTTTAATCCATACAAACTGTTAGTAACTATTAATGTAAAGTGATTCGAAGTTCGCCGGTTCGGCTAGTACTTAATACATTTTACAAAATAAAATAAAACTAGTGTAGTTTTACATCAAATGTAGTTTGCCTTATTATGAACGTTGTTTACATTGGAAAATTGAAAAAAATCACTTCAAATCAGATTAAATGTGTAGTCGAGTAGTTCCGAATTCATAAGTTGTAATGTACGAGAAAGACCAACATACAAAATTGTTTTTTTCTATTTCTCTTTTTTACTCGCCCCATATCAGTTTTTTACAGGCACTATTTTTACTGTCTTATATGTATTGACAAAAAAAATACATTTGCAAGTTTATAGTTTTTTTTAATATTATCGCTCATCCAGGTCAACAATGGCACAATTACCAAAATTGTGAAAATGACTTTTAGGCACAAGTGATTAAAATTACATCATAATTGTTAAGTTTTTAAATGATCATAGTAATTGAGAAGAATATTTAAAATATGTGTTAAAACATATTTTACAATTTTATTAAAACATATGACAAGTATCTTAAGATTATTATTTTTATAACAACTGTTACTATACAACCAGTAATATAAAGACATTACCACATAGTAGTTATGTTATAAAGTTACCACCACACATATGTATACTTCTTCACATCCTCGGAAGTTTTTCGTATTTATAGTTATAAATACTTTAATCCAATTTTATAACTTAATTCTTGCAACCTTGGACCAAATAAAGGTTTTGTTAGTATATCTGCAATTTGTGTTTCAGACGGTATTTGTTTAAAGATTAAATCTTCATTAGTTACACACTCTCTAACGAAGAAATGTTTCAATTTTATATGTTTAGTACGCTTGTAATATTTATATTTTGGATTTTTTTAAAGTTTTACAGCTGATTCATTATCTAAATGTAAAACTGGTTTATTAGTTTTTAGTAATCCACTTAGTAAGGGATTCAGCCACAATATCTCTTGCGCAGATTCACTAGCAGCAATTATTTCTGCCTCGGTTGAAGACAAAGACACTGTAGTGTCTTCTGACTTCTCCAACTTATTGCAGCACCAGAGAATAAGAATGCTGAACCTGATGTAGATCGACCAGTGGTTTGATCACCCCATGATCTGAATCACTATAGCATAGTAAGTACGATGGTGACAATTTGGTGTATACTAAACCTTTCTGCTGTGTTCCTTTTAAATACCGGAAAATGCGCTTCACGGTTATATCTTTTCTTGTAGGTGACTCAAGATTTCTTGATGCTACACCAACAGCATATGAAATGTCAGGCCTAGTGGCTACTGGTAAATAGGCTAAAGCACCAACTGCTTGCCTATACGGAAAGTTTGCATCTTTATCTTCATTTAAATGTTCATTGTCTTTATTAATAGGCAATGGTGCAGGCTTACAACTTACCATTCTATATTTTTCAAGAACTTTCTTTGTATATGACTTTTGAGACAATGTAATGGATTTATCTTTTCGTACATTTATTTCCATGCCGAGAAAATATGAAGCTGGCTTTTTGTGATTTTAAATCTAGATTTCAATTTGTTAATGAAATTATCTCCTGCTGCACTTGTATCGTATGCTACTAGTCCATCATCAACGTAAAGTCCAATGAAGACTTTACATTCATCTTTGTTTTTTATATATAAACATGGATCCGCTTCGCTTTGTTAGAACCCAGATTCATGTAGAAAATTAGCAATACATGAATTCCAGCAGCGTGGCGCCTGTTTCAGGCCATAGAGGCTGCGTTTTAATTTACAGACTCGTTTTGTTCCGTCTTGGTAACCTTCTGGCTGTTTCATGAAAATCTCCTCTTTTATGTCTCCATAAAGGAAAGCTGTTGATACATCAAATTGAAGCAACTTTAAGTTTTCACGAGCAGCAACCGCAAGTAATGTTCTTATTGTGCTTAAACGAACTACTGGGCTAAAAGTATTATCATAATCCATTCCTGGCTCTTGAGAGTAGCCTTTGATTACTATTCTCGCTTTGTATCTTTCAATCGAACCGTCCGGATTCATTTTAATTTTGGATACCCATTTACAAGGTAAGGCTTTTCGTCCTTTTGGAAGATCAACCAAATCCCAAAATTGGTTGTCATGTAATGAATTTATTTCATTGCGCATTGCATCTTGCCATTTATCTTTTTCCGAAGTGTTTATGGCCTCCTTGAAAGTAAGTGGTTCTTTAGGTTTATGTAATTTTTTAATTTCTTCTGAAGCAGCAAAAATAAAATCATTGTAACGCTTAGGCGCTTTGATTTGTGATCTGTCTCTTAATGACCTAATTTGAACATTGGTATCATCTTGAATGTTATTGTTGTCCACAGGATCATCATTAGTAAATTAATCAGAAGGTGATTCATAATCACAAACAAACAATTCATTGTTTGTTGACTCTTACTGTAAATCATCCTTTGTGCTATTAACTACATTTTGTTGTGAAGTCTCATTAACTTTATTGTCCATTTGATATTGCCGATAGTCATTAAGCAGTATGACAACTTGTTTGTTTGAATTTTTTCTCAAGTTGAGGTATTTCATCCCTAGAATTTGTATCAAACAAATTCATAAGCCCATCAGTGTCTAATTTAGTTTCACTGTAAAATTGTATTTTCATTACTCTTATATCTTTTGATACCATGATATTGTTTTTTGATGGAATGAAAATTCTGAAAGCTTTTGATGTTTCTGAGTATCCAGCGAACATACCAGGTATTGGTTTCGATGCAAATTTATGACCAACAGTATCTTTTTTCAGGACATAAGTCTTACTTCCAAATGTATATAAATGATTAATGCTTGGCTTTCTACCAACCCACCGTTCAAATAGTGTTTGGTTTTCAATGGCGCTATTTATGCTTCTTTGTAAGTGCATACTTCATGTCTTTTACATTCATGTGTCCTAATTTTCTATGCCATTCAGTAATGCTAGAGATATCAATTTTCTTGGTAGTATTTGTAGTATTAGCGAATTTATTTATTTCATGTTTCTTAGGTTGTATGTAATATAGATCGTCTGAATGTTTTATTCCAATAAGAGTAACTCCTGACTTTGGATTGTTAACTATCGCTTTATGTCTTTCAAATGTGACAGTACAACCATTGTCTGTTATTTTGCTAACTGAGATTAAATTTGTCGAAAGGTTAGGTACATACAGTGTATCTTCTAGATGTGTGAGAACTGTACGATTACCAATTTTTGTTATAAAAGATACTGTCCCCTTTCCTTTAATTTCTGTACTACATTCGTAAGTGGCAAAATATAGTTTTCGTGACGTACTCTCAATTGACTTAAATAATTCTTGTCGATATGTCATATGACATGTACAACCACTATCTAAAACCCAAACATCGTTATCAGGCTTCTTGTTTTGTGTAAGTAAGCACTGCGTAACAAAATGGTTTTGCTAGAACCATCAAATTATTTGTTTGGTTTCATACTATTTTTCTTCCAACAATCTGTACAAATGTTGTGGTGTTTGTGTTTGAAGATTTTTCTACCACTTCATTTACAAAATTTACAGATGGTTAGTAAAGCTCCTTCCGGAAGTAAAGTCTCTGGTTCATTACAAGATTTTGTCATTGTGTTGACTATGACGTGCTTCACATTCTTCAATGATTTTTGTTTTAAGCTCTTCTGGTTTTAGTAAAATGTATCTTGATTCAATCGCAACTCGAAAACTCATAATCTTCTGAAAGACTATAACAACATCAGGATTGACAGTAGATCTTCATTAATATCTACTTCCAGTTCTTCCAATTTATTAACGATGTCAATAAAGTTTTTGAGATGTGCTCGCACGTCTGTCACCTTTAGTCTGGTAAGAATGAGCTGTTTAAGAAGAGAAGCTTTTCTTGCTGGTCCTTTACTTTTGTAAATATCTTTTAACTTCTCCCAAATATCTTTCGCTGTGTTACATTTTTTAATTTGAGTTAGATGGTGAGATTAATAAGATAATTTCGGATTTTGCTTGATTTCCATTGATTTCGACATCAGTGGCATCACTTTTCAAAGGCGTTACTACGTATTTCCATAAATTGTTTCGGAAAAGCACAGGTTCGGCTTGTATAACCCACGTTTCGTAATTATCCTTAGTAAGTGGCTCAATTCTTATCGTCATTTTTTCTTTTGTTACGAAATTCTATGATTTCCGTTTTTACCTTTTTTTATAAACGCTCTGCTACCATGTTAAGTTTTTAAATGATCATAGGAATTGAAAGGAATATTTAAAATATGTGTCAAAACATATTTTACAATTTTATTGAAACACTAGCTGTCCCGGCGAACTTCATTTCTCCCGTTCAGTATGAGAAATAATGAATTTTTCCCATTTTCCTGCAACTTTCCTAATTTTTCTCTTCACAAGAACCTTTTCCAGGTAATAACTAACAATAAAAAAAGAATTAGCCAAATCAGTCCAGTCCTTCGGAAGTTATGCGCTTATCAACAAATTTAGCGATTCATTTTTATATTATAGAATATGACAAGTATCCTAAGATTATTATTTTTATAACAACTGTTACTAGGCAACCAGTAATATAAAGACATCACCACATAGTAGTTATGTTATAAAGTTGCCACCACACATATGTATCATAAATACATATACATACTTCTTCACAATAATCTACTTACATAATCTATGATAATATATTTTAATGAAATCTCTTGAAGATAGACAACACAAAATTAAATAAAATAAGCCTTTATTTATGTTAAAAATCTCGCTTATGAAAAATTAAAAAAATTGAGGGTTGCTTATATGAATGGTCAATAGGTCATTTTAAACTTTAATTCATATATTAAAATTCCCTGATTATTATAAAAGTTTCTTAACGCTTACATCCCTGAAGATGTAGGCAGAGACACAACTAAGGTACCCACGACTAGCTTAAGACACGTAGTCCTACAATATGATAGGTGCCAATTCTATGGCCAACCGGGCACATATGCAATTCCGGGCAACAACATTTTTATTAGAAAATTGAAAATACACATTTTGCGTATTAGGGTACACATTGTTTGGTAGAAGGTCCGGCGTCGGTGTTGATGCTGGCTGAGACCTCAAGAAGTCAACTCGCAGGTTCGATTCCTGGGTCGGGCAACAAGAAACAATATTAAATTGTTCATTTTAAATTTTCTAATAAGGATAACGTTGCCCGGAATTGGATATGTGCCCGGTTGGCGATAGGCTTGCCACCTATCGCTGTGGGACTTAGTGTCTTCGGGTAGGTGCCCTGGTTGTGGCTCCGCCTAACTCTTCGGGGATATGGGCGTAAAGATACCACCTATAAAATATGTTGTGTTATACATTTTATAAAAATCCAGACCCATATATATATACAGATATATGTGTGGGTTATATGTACGTTCCTGTCGAAATTGAAATTTATTGCACACAAAAAGCAAAAAATACAAAATACAGAAGTAAAAATGCATAAAAGGCGAGCTTGTTATGTGAAAATAAAATGGAAGGCATTGTGTACAAATTTTTTTTTTAATGATATTGGAAGGCAAACAAGCAGACGGATTTCCTGATGATAAGAAATTTACGCCTAGACACACCAAAGGTGGTAATGGTGCGTTGCCAACCTGAGGCCGGGATGTTAGGCCTCGAGCAAAAGTAAGTTTACCGGCTACCTTACCCTCCAAACCGGGACACGTTATGGCGGCAGGAATAGGAAAGGCAGTGACACCAATCGGGGTGAGTCGGTGCGAAACTCTACCACCTAGTCAGATGTCACAGTTTTAGTGACCGTAAGCCTATGCTCGCCTTTCACGAGCTGCCTGGCAGGAAGGCAGATGGTCTATTCTGCAAAAGGAGCCCGGACCAACTCAGGGAAAATATTTAATAATAATTACAGCTATAATTAGAACAAATAAATATAAATATAATAATCAATTATGTAAAAATAAAACGGTTAAAATTATCATTATTAAAATATATTTGTAGAATAATATAGGAGTAATGTCCCTTCAAAATTTTTCTTAAAAGTAGGTAAATTGGAAGAAGTGGTTGCAATAACTTATTTGCGCGAATAAGAATTGAATGTGTGTTTGGTTACAAACGGAATGCGTCTTGCAGTGACTAAAAGATTAAAACTGATGAGAATTAACCGATTCTGTATGATGGAAAGATATGTGGTATGTACCTACATGGACTGCTGTTGTGATGAGTTTTACAATGTGGTTGTAAGGATGTTTTGATATTTCATCGTTCTTTACCTAATAGACTGTCCTTGCTACGAAGGAACAGCCAACGCCCACATGTGAGCTCTTAGGCTACCTGATGGGGCTGGTCAGTTTCGGCTTATATAAGTGTGTGCACTACGAGATACATATTATAGAAAATATGTATATATACACAAATATACAATAATAAACCAAAATTTTGTATTTTAATGAATAATAGCTGAATTTCATGTTATTGGTACTATAACTATTAGTGCTTCATAGCTTACCTGCTGTCTAAATTAAAGGAGTGAGACTGATATACTTTTTTAAATAGAAAAAAATTGTTACCTAAATGTATTAACAACTTCCCTTCGCTTATTGTCCAGAAGCTCTCAATTGTCTTAATTTTGAATGGTAATGTATCTTTTATGATGACATTACCACCAGTAGTTGCCACAGAAATGTCACCAGGATTCAATACAACTTTTAGAGATTTTGATGTTATATCCGGTGGTAGTTTTACTGTGATATCTGTAATTATAGTAATAATAGATTACAAGACATACGTAAAAAAAAATCAAAATTTGCCAGAATATGTTCGCCACTGCTTACGTTTTATGCAAAGATTGGGCTTACAAAAAATAACAGTTGAAAAAAATAAAGGTTATTTTAGATTTATAATAACAAAGCTTTTTATGTTAAAATATCAGGATAGTTGGACTAGCAATCTGCCATATAAATTATTTCTGTAGTGGTATGAAATAAATTTGTGTGAAAATAATATAGTTTTATCTTATTTATTTAAGTGGTTAATATAAATAGCTTTAAAACATGGACCAATCCATTAGAAACAACTTTAATTTATCTACAGTTACATCTTTCCAAAAGATGCATAAGCCAGTCAGAATAAAATAATTTTATGATGTCATATTTAACAATATCAGCTAGTTCTAGTTTCTGCTGTCATATTGACATTCCCATGTTCCAGACCTGACGGTAGCAGTGGCACCATAAAGGCATTCAAGCAGTGCTTTTACACATATAATAATTTAAATTTAAATATACTAGTTTAAGTGGATTTTAATCAATAAAGAAAAACATTATTGATTAATATCTACTCAAACTATGAAGACACACACAGCAAAATAAAAAAAGTGGCGCCGTTTTTTATAACCGCGGCCGAAAGCACGAACTAAATGTGCCTTGACAATCTTTGCATGTGTGAAATTTTACAAGTCAAATAGATAAAAAATATGAGTGACGAGTAAGTGAATGAAATGGACGCACACTCAAAGAATTTGTGCAGGTTTGGTTTGAGTTAAATTTAAGCACATCATTACATTTTAAATATTGTAATTGTTCTTCTTCTATTATAAATATGGCTTTTAATTGTTTTTCACAAATTGTTATTGTCGAAGTATGGTGTTGTCAGTTTAGTGATTTATACTGCAATTAGTGACTTTTCAGATTTAGCGACAAAAAGAAGTTTTGAAGACAATATTTTTTATAGATGTTGAGAATTTCATCTGAAAACTCACCATGTATTCTTCTCATACTACCAAGTTCTGAATAAACTATTAAAATAGTCACATTTAGTGATTTTTGGGATCAATCACAGTAACTGGTATTTAATGAGTTGGGAATATCTACAACTGTCTAACGGCCAGAGTCAACAAAATTATTGCTTTTTTAAATTTGTTTAGAGCAAATAAATTCAATAACTACCTATTTTAACTAGACAATAAATTTTAATTACTGTTATGAGTGAACTGTAAGACCTGTTTCAATTAAATGTGCTTAGTTAAACTTCAATCATCTTATTAATAAACGTGGACTAACGTAGGAGTAAAATGAAGTTGATATTATAGTCTGTATCACATTGTAATAAAGACTATAATACGAGGTTGAACCTTGGAGTACTTTACACCGTATTTATTAATAAGACAACAACTGTCTTATTAATAAACATGGACTAACAAAGGAGTAAAATTAACTTGATATTATAGTTTGTATCAGATTGTAATAAATCCATAATACCAGGTTCAACTTCGGTGTACTATACTCTCCGCGATTATTAATAAGACGGCAAGTGTCCCTTTTTGGTAATCTTTTGATGATCTATTACTAACTTAAGACTATTCATGGAGGTCATACGAAAACTTTTAAAAAAGTTAATGCATATGAAACAAACAACCTTTTGTGATAAAGGTATGGAGCGAAGTTTCACAGAATGCCGATAATTTGTAACTTTCTTTTAGCTACAATTTTTATGCCTGCTTAACCTGAAATCTCTATGAGCGCTCCTGGATGGTAGTGAAGCTAGCAGACTTACATGATAGACTTAACAAATGACTGTGGCTCATTTGTTAAGTCTATCATGCAAGTATATGGTATGGTTATGGTACATGGTAGGGTTTTACCATTGATAGGCCTCAGTTTTTTTTTACCATAATAGAAGCCTTGTGCTTGTTAACTGTTAAATCACATAAAGATATAATATTAAAATTATTATTAATATTAAAATATTATGCTTTTGAAACAAAATTTATTTACCTAAGTCCGTGATAGTTTGGCTCCAGGAATAATTATCCCTCATTGCTCCATTGTATGCTTCACTATTTCTTTGTATAGGTATTACAGGTGGTTCATAGTCGTCTAGAAAACTAGGCTTGACTGGTTCTTTGTTAGCATTTGAACTTTCACTAGGTGTATCAGCAGATTTTGTTTGTATATCACATTTCTCCAGCTCTTCATCTATGTTACTGCACTCATCTTCCGCTACTACTTCCACTTCCTGGGCCACAGTTGAACACATTATTTCATTGTTTATGTCTGATGGTTGGTTTTCTTGATTTGTTTGATTCCAATTTTTAGGATCACATTTTTTCATTATTTTTAAAACTAGCTCTTCAGCTACTCCAGGTGGAAAACCCATGTTTTCGTAAGGACCCTCGGGAATATAATAAAAATCAGTTCTAGAATTCAACAAATTGATTTTAGTTATTACTTGATATAAAATGAATTAATTTAATATCTGTAGTTAGAATTAAATTGTGATAAGAGTAAAATTCACTTAACCGTCGAGCTAAAAATCCAAAAACTGCTGCTAAGAATCCTATTATTGATTTTTCGTTAACCAAAATAGATGAAAGTGTATCATCATATTTCGTGGGGTCGGCCATTATTATTATTATTATTTATTTACGAAAAAATCAACCTATGATGCGTCAGAAACACCTTACAAGGAAAATTATAATAACAATTATTTATTTTATTTTCGATTTAGGTCCGCCGCACAAAATAGGACTGTTAAGAAAATATCGATATTTCGAAATACCGATGCTATTTTTTTAAAATATCGATATTGAATACCAATATATTTTTGTAAGATATATCAGTAGTTTGAAATTGAAATCATATAAAGAAAAAGTGTATACACGAATTTGTAGATTTTTACCTACTTGGAAACGCAGGAGCATAAAATTTGGCACACTTGTAGTTTATGTGTAGGAGAAGTGCAGAATGCTAATATTTTTCAATAAAAATGCTAAAGTACATTAAATCAATAAATAAAACATAATCCACACTACCAAGTATTTGACACACACAAATAAATAAATTGATGATAACTATAAAATATCGCAGATGCCACACTAAAAATATTGGAAATAAAGTAGTTGGTCTTGAGAAATGAAGATGGCGTTACTATCAACAAGATATTAAAATGTATCATGGTCAAATTTCGACCAACGGGCGACCACTAGTTCTTATACTTGCTCGTCTGACTGACGTATTAAGCTAGCCGGATGTAAAGAAGATAAAACTGTACGATATCGTCTACTGTTTAAGCTCTCAGCTGGCGTTTTACCCGCTTGTAAAAACAGTGCGCATGTATAACACGCTTGGTAGGTTTTCATTGTAAGAAGTCTCGAAACTAGCCTCTTTCTTCAAATTAATGCGCAGTATTTTTGTGTTTAATACCATTATTCTTTAACAATCCTAAAACCAAAATAGCGTCGAAATAGATCTTCATTTAGCACTGGTTCGATAAATTGATCGCCTCTATGATTTTTGATCTGTCCAGCGTCGGACTTGGCCTTTTGAGATCCTGGTTTTGAATAAAAATAACGTTGCCCAGGATTGGATATGTGCCCAGTAGGCGCTAGGCTTGCCACTTATCACATTGTGGGACTTGATGTCTTTGGCTAGTCGTGGGTGTCCTGGTTGTACCTCTGCATATCCCTTCGGTGATATAGGTGTAAAAATACAAAACATAATACCGTAAGTTTTAAATTATAGTCTATCAAAAACTTGCTAGTTCATTCATCAGCTCTTGGTCATCAAGTCCTCGTCAGTACAAAATATTCACAGATCTAGTTAAGACGAATCTAATGAGTCCAAACTCGATAGGTAAACCAGTAGAAATTCCAGGGTTTAGTCTCCGACGGGTAATACTTCGTAGTTCGTGTTCCATCATCGGACCTGCGTATTTGTAACAGCATTCGTCAGCAATAGCCCACATCTCTTTATCAAGAAAAAGGTTGTCTGGTAGAGATCGCTTTGTTTGGGGATAAGACCACCTTTTGTATACTATTGCAGTGTAGGTACTGCCATGCATTTGACACACACAAACAAATAAATTGATGATAACGATTAAAGATCACAGATGGCGCACCAAACAGTTAGGAAACAAATTAGTATACAAAGTTTCAACATGAATTTTGAAAATCACGATAAGCTCCATTAATTTCACCTCCTAGTGTAGTGGGCATGGGAATCGAAAGAGACTAAATCAACTATATTTATACAAAAAATCACATTCACAACACGTTACTAGGCTTTGACGTGAAATACAGATATTAACAAACACACTTTCACATTTATAATACTGGTATTTGGATTTGTGTTCGTGAGCTAGGTACACACATGTGTTAGTAGAATTGTTACAAGTATCAGGTATACCTGATAAAATATATTTTATTTTCCATACAGATGTGTAGATCAATTTTTAGTAGCTTATTTGGAAACTTTGTGTTTTAATAATTTAATATTAAAATAAAATATTTTTTTAATTGTGTTTACTCATATATTAATAAGTAATGAACTAATAAGTTTACAGTAAATGTCATTTCTACAAAATTTCTTACATTTTTTAATAAACTTTAAAAGAATTCAAAAACTTCGTAAACATGAATCTGCTTTGAATTTTCAAATCCCTCATATTTAATACAAAAAAGCCTTTCTTTATTTCAGTAATTTATCCATTTGTACTTGTATTTGTGAATAATACCGAGTTTTCCATTTTTGTGAGACAAGTTTATTATTTTTTCTTTTTCAGGCAACTTTATCTTAATGACACAGTGATTTATAAGATTAATAGCCAAAGACATGCCCAGATGTCGTAATTTGGGTTAAAATTATATTACGTAAAAATAATAATATTAACAAAAATGTTCAATAACACAGTACAAAACCTACCCGTAATATAGCTAAAAACCTGTTCAATCGTGTGAACTTACAAACAAAACAATCTGTATCGAAATTGGTTCATTTGATTAGGAGTTACAATGTGACACACATGCATACACAGCCACATACGCGCGCGAGTACGTCAAATTTGTAACACATTTCAAATTTATATTTTTAAGATTTTAATTGAAATTAAATATTGCATATATGGAGTTAGTTATGTGTATGAACGTTCTTTTTTAAAACCATCGTCGTGGACGATGGTTAAATATCTACTTATTGACTTACATATTCGATTATTGTCAAGTGGTGCACCCCTATTTATTTATGACAACTGACAGCTACGTTGACATTTGACGCAACGTATAATTATGGTTTATATCCACGGTATAAATTTCAGTATGACTAGTTCAATTTCTGGAAAATACTAAAATAGTTGAAAAGCTACTCTAAACACATTACAAATAGGTATCAGGTCAAGTTTAAACAGATGTATTTCTTGATTTGAAGTAAGTAAATATCCTTACGCTTGTATAACCGAAGAAGTAGGTAGTGGTACAATCAGGACAACCATGAGACGCCGAGGTTATATTTAGTCTAACAATGACATTGGCTACAAATTAATAATCCCGGGCAATGTTGCTTTTATAACTAAATTGAAACTAAAACATTTTATTAGTTTCCCAACCCGGGACTTTGTGTAGTCTGGGTTTATAGACGTGATAACTTATGAGTTAAGAACTTGACTTTCAATACGAATAAAGAGTTCCAAATCATGTTAATGACCTGTGTAATATTTTAAAAAATGTTATGTTATAAAAGTATCTACGCGGATTTTGTAATTATAGTATTTTCAAGTTCCAAATTATTCTGTAAAATCGTTTCAAAAGAATTTAAATTAATTTGGAAGACATTTTATTGAACATGTTTTCTGTCTTACGCTGTCTCCACACAATGGGCCATGATGTCTCATGACAGACGATCACGATTGTGTAGAGGTCGTAATAGCCTGTGAGCGGCCATGATGGATTGTAATCGAGCGTGATCGCCGCTGTGTCGGTTTTTCCGACAATCATCAAAGGAAATTCGGGCCATGATCGACGGCGCGTCCACACGATCGTCGATATTTGTCGGTAGTGTAGTATTGGGGCTCTTGCATTTAAACTTTTTAATATTCCAGATTTCTTATTAAGATATTTAGAATATCGCATACAATAAATTTTAAATTTATCACTGTTTATTTTTAAGGGTTAAGTAGACGTTAACAACAAAAACTAGTGAGTAGTGTAGTTTTTTTCTTTCAACTTAGTATTATTTACCTGATCTAAATTGTTACTAGGTTAAAATTCATTTGACGAGTTTTTTACGGATAAATCCAACAACAATTTGCTCGGCTCGAAACTCTTAAACACTAGCCTTATAGATCCGTGAAAACAGATTTGCGGTAAGACTAATTAATTCTCCCGGGCCACTTATGACACAAAAATGGTTTAGAACTTTTTCATTGATTTTGAAAATATATGTACAGGAGTAGAATCTTTTTTTTTTATGTTATATGAAGGCAAACAAGCAGACGGATTTCCTGATGGTAAAAAATTCACGCTGCCTAGAGACACCAAATATGGTAATGGTGAGTTGCCAACCTGAGGTCAGGATGTTAGGCCTCGAGCAAAGGTAAATTTACCTGCTGCCTTACCCTCCGAATCGGAACACGTCATAACGTTATGGTGGCAGGAACAGGTAAGGCGGGGGTACCAATCTGGGCGAGTCGCTGCGAAAATCTACCACCTAGTCAGATGTGACGGTGTTAGTGATTATAAGCCTATGCTCACCTTTTACGAGCTGCCTGGCAAGAAAGGCAGATGGTCTATTCTGCAAAGGAGCTAACACGGGGGAACGGGGGAATCTGCAGCTTTCTCCTTTTTATAGTCGGTTAAAAACTGACATAAGCCAGTCGAGCCGAAACATATTAGAAAAAAATAAGATTGATAGGCTATGTATGTTAGAATTAAGGGTTTCGGCTTTATTTGTGTTATGATTATGAACAAAATATTATTATTATAAAATATTCAAACATAATAATGTATTCATACATAAAATTCTAAATGAAATTGATAAAATATAGTTGTTGCCGACTTGTATTGCCAACCAAAATTTATAGTCTGAATTTAACATTCCATCTTTAGTATTGCAGTCAGCGTTAGATCGTTAGAGAGGCAGCCTAGATCATGATAGATGGTTCATCTTAAAAAATAAGTAGCAATTACAGCGTGATAATATAGTTAATAATTTGTAAAAATATTTCACAAATTTTAAATTATAACACAATAAGGAAAGAATGGAAAAAGGTTGAAAGACACTAAAAACATTAGACATTCAATACGTTATTTTATTTGCAATTTAAAAAACTTAAATCGTGGTATAACTTTTTTTTTAAATCTTGTGTCATATGTAAACTTAAAGTTCGTCGATAGCTACTAATGCAACCAACAGCCGTCTTTTAAGTATAAAACAGTTGCACTCAGATTTAATTAAAGTAACGGATAATTCTTTCAATGTCTTTCAAGCGCAATCATAACTAACGTTCAGTAAACGATATCAGTACATTACTTGAAATATCATCGTCTTTAAATTTTGAAGTCTTATAAAACCTAACTGACGACGGTAAATCATGTTAGCATTGATTTGATTACTTCTGAATCGACTTTTTTTTTTGTTATAGACTTAGGCTGGATTTCACAATTGAATTTTAACGAGATTAACGTAAAAACATGTTGAGATTATTGCCAAGAGCGTCAGACACGCCAATACCAGTTTATAAAAATTTCATTGCTGAAAACATTTGTAAATATTTTATTGTTAAACTATTTTCAATAGTAAGTAGATAGGTAGAAAATGAGAACTTTGTCAATACTAATTTTAATTGCAATAGCTTATCAACAGAATCATAACCGATAGTTATGTTAGCAACTTAGTTTTACTAAACTTGGTTTTCAATTCAATATGGTCAGTATGGTCTTCTAATTACTACAGTTATTACAAAATTGTAATCTGATTTTGTACACCATAATATTGTTCGGTCAGTTCATAAATATAAACTGCATTGCATTAATTACTGCGGTAATATTTTTTTTCTTACAAATCATCAATCAATCAATCAATCAAATACAAAATAATTTTGTAAATCATAAAATTGTTTGCTCAATTCTGACAATAACATTTTTTAATTATCTGCAGTAGCGGGGTTCTATGACACAATTATTTTTTAATTAAAACAGAAATACCAACTTTATTTTGAAAAAATAAGTGATGCAAAAGCTCCAACATTACCCTACTAGAAATAGCTACCATACAATTTTGTGACTAAATTTAAATAGGTCGAGACGTCCGTATCGTACGGCTGCCAATTCACAAATGAGTAATGCTCGGTAGCACAATCATAGAGGCGATCATCGCACATTCTATCAGGGGCCTTCATGGGCCATTGTGAAGAGGCGGCGTTATACTCGTTTGATTTTTTGATTCAGAGTTGTACGTGCATTTTAATACTAATTTTTGACATAATTTAGTATTGGTATCACTGAAACTGGTTTTCTTAATTTACATTCCTACCACTTGAAGGAGCTAGTTTACTTTCGAAAGTTTCACATCCGCAAGAGAGCGGCAAAGCAAGACAGGGTAAAGTAGGCAAAGAAGTCTCGCGCGCGAACTTGGCTGCAGGCGATGACCGCATTCATATGAGTTTTTATTATATTGTGAGAGTGCTGTCGTGTTCCCTGTTCCGTTAAGTGTTTACGAAAATGCTACATAGGTGACCTTTCTCATATACAGTGTTGTGATTGTGTTAACGTACCCTTTTTTCTCTATCTTGAAAATTTCTTGAAGTTTGTAAAAATGCCTTGCTCAGCGGTAACTTTGTCTATAGCGACCATTACTGCGATAGTCGCTGCTGCCTTGATGGCGATAGCCTTTTCGACAGATAATTGGCTTTACATTGAAGTAAAACGGAGCAACATACAGGTATTTTTTTAATATAATTATTGAACGTGTAACAATTATATTGTTTCATTTTCTATAATTTTATACTTGTACGAAATATGTTGGCATTTTGTACATACGGTTTATGTACACATTAATCATAAAATTATGCCCGCTACAAACAACGAATTACATAAATTCTTGTTTTTCCCGCTTGTGATAAAAAAGCGGGTAAAAAGTTTCGTATAAGTAGGGTTACCATTTGTTTGGAAATGGACGGACTCTACTTAAAATGTTAAAGATGTTATTTATTGTTATAAAATAATTACAAGTATGTACCTATCAATATGCTTTACTGTGTCTACTAAAAGGAAAACACGGAATAAAATGTTTAAGCTAGAATTGCTTCACCACCATATTTTAGGTTTACATCCAGTTTTTACAGTTGTTAAATTTTCGAAATTTAACTAATTACGCTATTATTAAGCCAATGAAAATGATTTCTCGGCTATTTTTGTTTTTACAATCATTTTATCCGTGCTTGTTTTGAATTTGCCTGTATAATATAATTTTGATGAACATTAAGGATACAAGTTAGGTACCTAGTTCCTACTTCCTAAACTCGACGGACAAATTGGGTGAATTTATAGAAATGAGGTACTAATGTGTTACGTTGCTGCCTCTAAAATACCTACCTAGTCCAGTGGACTAAACCAACATTAGGATATGACATACCTAACTAAAGATGTTGAATTTCTATTTTTATTTAAAAACGAAAAAACAGAAGAAATAAGATACCTTCCACATCAAGATGTTTAATTATTTAGAAAGTTGTAAAATCTACAAAAATATAGAATGACTGAGTGTGTTCACATGCAGAGAAAGCTAAGTTGTGTATTTGACATACTAATATTTATATAAATCTTAAAGTGAGACTTTCTGAACTGTATTTTGTATGTTTTTTTAACAAATTTAGACAATGCAAAGTAAACCAACGCCGTAAGCCTATAAGTACTATTTTATTGACAAATTATCGTAATATACCTACCTACCTATCGTAAATTGTAAATAGGTGGGTACCTAACTTAATTTAGTTTTGGTAGGTATACATATATGACATAGATATTTATGTCGCGAACTCTTCAAAGAAATAAGGATAACATTATTTTTCAGATTTTAGTAGGTAGGTACTTACTATTAAACACAAAACTACTAAATCGTTGTGTGCTTATCATATTAGTAGGTAGGTACAATAATGTAAGAATATGAGGTTCTGGAAAATATGATATTTCTGATACACCTCCGTATATTATTACTATTACTACTTATTACTAAGCCAAAATAATTTGTTACTTACATAACTACCTAATAAAAAAATATCTTGGTATTTTTCATCGAAAGTAAGCACTTTGAAATGAAATTGGAATTGAATTGCCAGAATGATCATTTTTTATTTATTTAGTTACGTACATAACATTAAATTGAATTTTTGAAGTAGGTAAAGCTGTGCTGGAGTAGGTTATACCTACATTGAGTTGATATATTCGACTTCGAATGTAGTACGTATGTGATCACAGCAAACATGTTTTCTTTTGGGTCCTTTCCTGGGCACCGTTAGAGCAGACACGTTACGCATAAATATGCACACATTTAATAGCACGAACATGTGGATAACTGTACTGTAACGTGAGTGACTCCTGCGCAGCCATTCGTGCAGATAAAGAAATGCCCTACTATTCCGTCATAGTAAACGTATGGTTACACAAAATTAAGTATAACTTGTTCGTTAGAAGTAACGAGCGCAATTTAATCTTGGTACCTAAATATACAGTAATCATTGACACAAATGTAAAAGTTTGAAGATGTTTGTATATTTATCATTCAGTATCAGGTTGATTTATCCGTAGAAAATAGTAAATGAGGTAGGTACCTAGTGTAAGTCCAGATATGACTCAAGATATTTTCCTAAAACGGGCTATGGATAAAGTTCATGTCCATAAACTTAGGCTTGCTTTTTTTAAATTACCAAACTATATATCGTTAATTTAAGCACAGCAATAGTGTAAAAAAAACGACTCCAATTTTATTAAAACCTAGCCATTTGACAATTACTATTATTGTTTTTATTGAAAAGCGGTCCATGATTTTTAGGTGCTCCCTTATGAAATTTTACCCAGATTCAACTAGAACGTTACCCGTGCTTAATAATGCTAAAATTTTCATAAAGGTGAAGTCTTTTGCAATACACCAAGTATATATGTATTTTTACCTAAATAGGTACGTTTAGTTGTATGGGAAATATTTTTGAGTTAAATAGGTATGTTGTTTCCCTGTATTTGTTACCTGCTATAGACCTTTCTTTACTGTGTTAAAATTAGACAACAAAAGACTGCTACAAGAAATCCCTTTGTTCATTATTATCGTTTATTCAAACAAAGCGAAAATGTTACCTGTCTAAGTTGTATCAATGGCTTCTAAATATTGTTTTAATCGATCGTGATATTTTAATGTTTTGGTAATGACTCACCTTTTAAATAAATCCATAAATGTTCATGGTTCCGGATAGGAAACAGACAGATGAATCCCTCGACCTTTTATAACCAAGAACCGAGGAAGCACTGTTACTAAGATTCAGGTCCACGGAGACGGAAAAAGTACGTTATACGTAGGTAACTTTAGAATTGAAGCTTCAGAAGAAAATTTACCAGCTACTTTATTTTCAAATCTGAACAAGCGATGATAGGAGGAATTTATAAAACAGTTTCTTTCTTGAACCACTTAAATCTGTTTACTATATATAAAAGAAAATGGGTAAATATGCTTCCGTTGAATCCGTATTTCTATTTTTATGTGAGAGCTCGGCGAAGAAGCTTACGGCTCTTTTGACGGTGAGAGACAATCATGGCTATAGACACCATACAGGTTAGAGGTGTATCGTTGTCTTGTGGCTGGTATGTTAAACCTGCAAGCTTATGAAAGTTTATGTAAGCTGAAAGCTTATGTAAGACCGTAACGTTACAGCCATTATGGTTGCAGGAATAGATAAGTTGCTGCACAGTTCTCCATTTCCAGTGGTCGTGTTGGTAATGACCTATTTGAGCTGCCTGGCAGGAAGGCAAATGATATATGCTCCACCGCAGACCCGAACAAACACGGGGATAACAATCTAATCTGAAGTGGAGACAAAAAAATGGCTATTATCATTTCTGTGAGCTAAATGTTAGGTACACTCATCACTAAGTAGCATAAAAAAGTCTCTTTTCTCTGCCTGTCTTTACGTACGCTTAGATCTCTAAAACTACGCAACGGATAGAGTGATTGAAGAGAAAGATTCAATGCATGCAGAGCATTAAGTTTAATGAGGAATGCTTTATGAAATAAAAGTATGTCCACCCTGCTAAGACGGGTTGCTAGTTAGAAATAAAAGAACACTACACGTATTCCTTCTATTTTTTTACGAATTAACACATGAAAAAAAGACATTCTTATTATTTCTGCCATTTCAAGCTAATATTAGAAGTAACAAACGTAGTTTCTTTGTAGTACAGAAATTAACGAAACACTTTTTTTTGATTTAATTCAAATCGCTTGAGCAAAAAGACATTTAAACTTAGACGAAGCTTTAGAGTGCTAAAATGAAAGCTCCATGTCGAAAAATGAATTTGGTCGTGTATGTGTAAAAAACCTATTTGTATTGCTTAATAATCTAGCTTGATAACCTGTTTTGTTCTCAAAAAGAACAGTGTAACTAATTAAACCTACATCGATATTTCAATTAAGTGTTCGGCCTCAGCAAGAAAATAAACACATACTGAATCAGTTATATTTTATTTTTCATAATCACCAACAAGTTCCATGCACTTTTGCCTTCTCCCAATCCCGAAGCATTGAGACCGTTGAAAAAAAAGGATTCTTCCTTAAAGTCAACTGCTATTTTGACCTCGTCCTTTGTCGACAATCTTTTACCTCTCAGGTGCCTATTTAAGCCACCATTATGGACTTCAGCTATTGATTGCAACGACGTGTGAACACGGCGTTATCTTGATGAAACAGAACTTTTTTTAGCATTCCTGGATTTCTTTTAATTCATCTAGTAAACGACGTAATAAGACATATATATCGTCTTCCCTTTTAAGATAATTAATCATAATCACACCCTTCAAGTCCCAGCATACTAAAGCCTTATTAGCCTTATTTGCCGACAAAATCGCCTTAGCATTTTTGGGGGGTGATGCACCAGGTCTTCTTCAATGTTTTGATTATTGTATTGTTTCTGACGTACAATAATAAACCCATGTTTCATCCGTTGTAACAAAACGGTTCAAAAAATTATCTGCATCGGCTTCAAATAACTCCAAACTGTCACGTGAAATAGTTAATCACGTCCTTTTTTGTTCAACTGATTGTAGTCGCGGAACCCAACTCGCAGACACTTTGTGGAAACCCAATACATTGACTATGACATTTTGAGTTTGTTCATAAGAGATGCCTATAATCTCGGCTATCACTCTCATTTTTAATCTGCTTTTGTTGTTTTCGCGTACTTTTTTAATATTTTCATCAATAGTGCACGTCAAAGGCCTTTCTGGGTGCTGATTATGTATCTCAGTTGCCAACTCAAAATGGAAAAGTGTACATCAAATGACGTCATTTGTGTTTGCTATCTCTATTTTATTTCTGTTGGTTACTGGAGATAGCAAATATAAAACACGTCATTTGACATCTATGTGATGTACACTTTTCCGTTTTAGTTGGCAACTGAGATACATAATCAGCCCCCTGATCGGGGTTCATTTTTCACACTCTCTATTTGCCACGCTTGAATTATGCTATCCATTTTTTTTGTCGAATAAATAAGACAGAGCAGAATTCCCTTGTCTACTGATATATCATCACGGATGGGTTTCGGTGATAGCCTCTTCTTATATATTCAGAGGTACTTAACGAAAGCACGCTACTCGATTTGGTCTATTTGCAAAAAGTATGTCCGATTGCTTTGTTAAAAAAATAATAAAATCACAACTAATTATACCACACGTTTCGAACGTCGCACAATTAACTACTCTGAACTGAACCGAATAATGTGGGTAGATTAGATTTTCAGAATTGAATACATCTATGTTGGGCCGAGTACTACTTTACACCCTCGTAGATACATGTATCAGCTTCTTAGAGGAAGAAGACGCACAACTCATAATAAGTCGATAAGAGGTTCAAATTTTATATTTTTCGCCATAATTGCATTAGTTGCTGCGGATAAGCATTTTTTACATACTCAGTAACATACATAAACATCTTCAAGCCGAGTGCCTTACGAGGTGGGTAGAGTGTGTGGAGAGTATATACATGTAAGTATTTTAAAGGTGAAAACTTCAAATCAAAGAGGACAAATTTAATTGGGAAACATTTACCCCATCAGGTATTTTGATTTACTTAAGAATAAGCTTTCTGATTTGAGACAAGAAGATTTTAATAAGTGAAGTTCATTTTTATAGTATAGTAGGTATTTCCCGCGGCACAGGATAAAAAATATCTTATGTGTCAATCGTGTCATGTCATCAATATCATGTCATATCGTGTCATATCAATGTCAAAAGTGTGTGCCGAATTTCACAAAATAGTTTCAGCAATTTTTGCGCGAAGGAGTAACAAACAAACATACAAACTTTCGCATTTATTAGTAGGATTTTGCAACAGATAGACAAACTAATATAATTTAAATATGATAACTGAAACATTAGATTATTACGGTAAAAATAAAAAAAATGGGTTATAAAATTGACATGTAACTTATTTTCGCAATGATAAAAACAAAGTCGATTATAATTTTTGCTTCAAATATCAACATTAGTGAGCCATATAAACCAGTTTCAAAAACCAGCGCGTCGAAGGACAATTTAAGCAATCTCGATGACCGACTTTGGTTAGTACAGACTACAGTTATGTATTGTAATGTTGGGTTGTTAATATTTAATTCGAACTGTGTTCTTTTAACTTCAATTAATGTAGATTGATATAGAGCAGAAGTTGTGACATGGACTGCTCATTTTTAAACTGTTGTCGAATTGCGAAAAATGGTACGTTCCAAAGTTGCTATATTGTTATTTATAACATCCCTTTGAATGATATGATTAATGATATAATGAATTAAAATTCTATGAGATGGATGTCATATTGCATTATATTCTAATTAGAAAAGATAATAGGTGTGCGACTCATTACATGTTTATAAGATAAACAAATCAAAAGGATTCACATACCTACCTACCTATTCAGCCAGTTTGCAAATTACTTACTCGTAACGAGTAATTTTCAACTATCGGTCTAATGGTTTCCTTCAATATAATATTAATCCAAAAAGTTTTTTAAGGCAAAAGGCAGCGCTCAAACATAGGTATGTGTCTCCCGATGGTAAGAGATAACTGTGACCTATAGATATAATAGATGTCATATTTGCGTTGCAGTTGCCGGGATGTAAGGCCTGTTGTGCAAGCTGTTCAAGTGGTGAAATTGAAAATAATCATAAATTTACTTTACTTGCGTAATTATTATGAATTTAATAAACATAACCCTGTACTACTAACCACTACTACTACAACAGTTACTACTTACTAATAACTAGTAACTAACGCATAACCTTTCTTGGGTGGTTAATTACATCAAAAGCAACAACTTTTGTTCTACAACTTTTAGAAAATCGCGAAAAAAGAATTTTTGTTCTCCATACAAAAAGTTCATCGTCCTCTGACAAAATGTATGGAGAATCAAATTTTTTTTCTCGATTTTTTTAAAATTGTAGAATAAAAGTTGTTGCTTTTGATGTACTAAAGTAACTAGTAATTTGTCTAGATTCCCGTTCGAAGGTTTTTCACAGGTGAAACTAGGGATAAAAGCTAGTTAGCAATCACGATTAAATATAAATGGAAGTCAATGAATGGTTACTTTCATAATGTGACATCACGGCTGTGTCAAGAAAGCGGAATAAAGTAAACAGCATAGTCGGAAGTCGTGAGAAGTGGGTGGTGCCAAGAAAGCAGGTTGTGGTTGAGTTATGTCGATTCAATACAATCAATACTTCAAATTGCTTACCATTTTTCCATTTTTATTAATTTGAAACCTTGAGTTGTGATGGGAATAATGCAGAGCAAAGAAACCGTTCGTAAAGGTAGAATAACGAATGTATTAATCGTGTTCCTTTGCCTTCTGCCATATTATTTTTTTTAAGAATTGTACGTGTTCTAACAGATATTATGTGCTAGCTTCAGCTTAGATAATATCTACAACAACTATTCGTCTCATTTTATTTAGTTCAGCGATTTGTCTGAGGAATTTATAAACATCGAAAGCTAAGTAGGTATTTACGCAATACTGATAATGATATTGTAATTGTTATTAATAATGTAGATCTATGTTTTTAAATATAAAACATATCTAACTTTTAATTTTCAAGAATTTAATTTTTTTTCAAACTTTCAGATTTATCAATCAACAAGTCAGTGATAATTATATTGACGAAAATAACTTATTATTTTTACTTTCAATGTTTGAATTATTGTATGTCTATATTTTTATAATGACGTGATGTTACATATCTATATAAGTGTAACTGAGTTTATATGTTATAATATAATTAAAGGAGTTTCCTGTTTACGGCATAATAATTCTTGATGTTCATGTAATAATTTGTATTACGCATCTTCTGTGGCTTTCCTGTGAATTGTTATTCTATTTAATTTAATAACATTTAGTTGCTTGCTTAGTAAATTGTTTTGTTATTTGTTTATTAATCTTATGTGATCTTGTATTGATGGAAAAATCGTTTAAATTAAATATCATACTTGAATAGCATAAGTATTGCTGATATAAATTGATTTAGCCTAAACGTGTATAATTTACACGTGATTTTCATTTCCCTGTTCGTAATGCATGTGTTTTAGTTTTGTTCATATGCATGATGCGTGTCAGTTGTCACGGTATTGCGTTTGTATTTCTTCATCTTTGTCTATTAATATTACATAACTTGTACATTTTAAAATTTAAGTGGCGAGTGCATTGTTGTCTGGTTGTGAAATTTTAATAATATGTAAATGTCATTTTACTGTACACTCTTCCAAGTACTTTTGGAGAATAGATCAAATGTCTTATGTTTTAGGAAGCTCACAGAAAACTGTTATGTTTTAATTAGGTTTATTTGGTTGCGTAGATTTTTCCTTCGAAAATGAAGTGATTTATTATAAGAGATTGTTTAAATAATTACTTTCAAAAAGATTTAATAAAAATAAGATACATTTCAAGACTTGTAATATGGAATCAAAATTATAGTGACAAGTAACATTTGGCTCACGCAGATGAGAGTAAGATCCTCTTTTACCAGACTAGTTTCGTAAATTCGGTGCTAATGATGACCCTATTTGCTAACAATCTTAACAACGTATTCTTCCGTATTATTGCATTTTGTCAACACAAATCGCTTAACACGCACAACTTTCTTTGGTGTTGTAACCGTTGCGTGACCGCTGCGAATACAGAGCGGTTTAGTGAAAATTGTATTTTATTGACTAATTTGTCAAGTCTAATACAATCTAAGATATTTCTGAGGCAATATATTTATAATTTTTGAATTAATTAAAGTATTGCACTTATTGTGAAAAGGACAGTCCTAGATTTTACGTACGTATGGTAACCCCTTTTGCCTTGTCCTTGGGTCAAAAATTCAATTTTAACTTTAATTTTTTTTAACCATGTGTGCGTTGTGTTGCAGCACAGAAACAAATTATTAACTTGAATCAGGATGGGAGTTTTGGCGCCATCGAGAGAAAAGATGGTCGAAGTTTTTTCATAATTATTGAATTTCGTGTTGATATTGAGTGAAATTAGTCAATTTTGGTGGCATTTTGTACAATTTTGTTCAATTAAAGTGCAAAAATGAAATAATCACTAAGAAATTAGCGTATCGTGTATTTCCTCGTTGCCGCCAAATCTCATTCATGAGCTTGTGTAAAAAGGCTACCACTTTACACAAGAGCCTGACATGACTTCCTGACGAATTATGACTGATGTCTAATTAAAATTAATTGAAATTGATATAAAATTTTATGCAAATTTCTACTTGACTAATGGCTATATACTAACGTGAAGGCCAAAACCTAAAGAAAGAAGAAGAACTTGAATCAGAGAATCTAGATTTTTTTTAAATTTAAGTTATTTTATTACGGACAAAGTTGACAAAAACCCTTCAAAACATTTAAATACCTTTTTACTACTGAGGTCCATATAAGGCCGGAGATGTAATGTACTGCTTCTTTATTACTGCAAAAACCAAAATCCTAATTAACCAATGATGTAATGGTAAACTAGCCAACAGACCTAAATATGTATTGATACACATACACATACATACACATATGTGTATGTGTATCAACAATAAATATGTATTGATATATGTTATATAGGTCTGCAAGTTCACAAAGGAAATTTAGATTTCAATATTAATTACTTAATTTCAAATATGAAATTAAACAAAACATTTTAAATTCTTTTTAATGGTCTTCATCTGATCATTTGTTTTAAAATGTTCAGTAGACTATTAGCAGAGATTAGTAAAACTTTGTTATTAGTAAGACTATGACGGTAAAAAATTATTAAACTTTTATTATATTAGAATTTAGTAAAAATATGACTGAATGTATGTTCAAAATCCGTAAGTATCTTCACGCCCATATCCCCGAAGAAGTAGGCAGAGGCACAACTAGGGCACCCATGACTAGCCGAAGACACTAAGTTCCACAATGTGATAGGTGGCAAGCCTATCGCCAACCGGGTACATATTCAATCCCAAACAATATTGGAAAAACTAAATTTTCTTTTTGTTGCCCGACCCGGGATTCGAACACGGGGCCTCATGCAGTCAAGTCCAAGACCTGAACCGCTCGACCACAGAGGTGATTATTGTTAGGCGTAAAATACTAAACTTTTATTATATTAGAATTATGTTCAAAATCCATGGTGGAAGTTGCTTGAAAATACTCGTACGATGAGTACTCAAAAGGTCCACGAACTTAATGCCTTGACCATAAGGGGCGGATGTTTCGTATCCCAACTTCAGCACGTCTAGGATGCACCTGTAGAGAGTTTTTTCTTCAATTGATATAACTATGTTAAAAAGGGCTAAGTTTCTTTCGAATGCCAAATTTATACTACACTAGCTGACTGTTCCTGCTTCGCTCGGATGGTAATTTTTTTAAACATGTTTTTTTTCATGTGATCATAAATTGAGATGTAAGCTATCCTATCTTTCAAGTTGGATCAAACTGCACACAATATGTAAATTTGATTGAAATCGGTAAAGTTTAGGAGTCCGTCGCGGATATACAACATGACAAGTAATTTAATTAAGGCCCCATACTTAGTCAGCCAGAAGAGCCAATCAGCGCACTCCCCCGTTCCATGATTACTTTGAAATATTGCGCTCTAAAGTAAATGTCTTAAGCGCCAAATCACTATTTTTGACACTATAAAAGTAATTTGAAAAAAAATATAAAAACTGAAACAGTTATCTTTTAGGTATAATACTTATCTATGTTTATGTTAAATCTGGTGTCGATATTTTCATAATTGAAGTAAACAGATGGGTTTTGCTTTCAAAAAAGGGTTAACTTTTTGATTTTTTTCTATCGAGCAAAGTGAAAGAATCGTGTTTTGGGAACACTAGTCTTATAAAGCATATTAATGTTAATCTGGTGTATTTTTGTCGCCAAGATCCATAATTGCTTTGTATGAAAAAAACAGTATACCTATTGTTGACGTATTTTAGCATACATGGCCCCTTAAGTTAACTATATAACGCGGCAGCCGTTGTTCACTTTTTTGTTATGTGAAACACCCTTATCTCTTAGGGGTATAAAAAATAGATAGTAGCCGATTCTCAGATGATATACTGAATATTCATATAAAATTTGGTGAAAATCGGTAAAGCCGTAAGTAGAATTTTATATATAACAATATATATATGATAATTGAGTGACTAGTTTTATTTTCTAATTTTGTCTGCGAACTTTAAATATATATATAAGTCGTCTCGATCTTAAAACTCATGAATGTTGTATTCACGAGCGTTTTGGCTAAGTACTTACCCCGGTGTATCTAGTTGTACCTATGTGATTTGTTTATAAATATCCGTCTTACTAATAAACAAAGGCTAAAATATTCAAATGTTTTAGTTGTCATAATAGTCTTTAATACACTGTTGTACAGACTATATTACGAGTATCAACTAAAATCTTAGAGTTTTTTAAAGTCATGCTGAATGGTAAACAGGCGTTTCAACGAAGGTAACCTTGGAGGAAACTTTCTTTCCATCTTCTAAATATTATTACATTTGTATAAAACCTACGGTCCAGGCGGATGCCAAAGTCTACAACCAGTATTTACAACCGTCTAGAACCTCTATTACTCTATTAATAATGTATCTCTAAAGATGGATTTCAAACAATCTTGATAGCTGCGTATCCGCCGGCCTATCCTATATACCTAATTGCCATATTTATCCTGTCCACAGATATGTTATTGGCAAGCGATAACATAAAAATGGATCAAAATATCAATCTTGGAGGGCAAGTTTTGGATTAGGGTTGATTATTAATATTGGCTTTTAGCCTACTTTTATTAATAATACGGTAAACATGTTGACAGTACGTTGTTGTCCAATAGTTAGTACCTACTGCGTGCGCGCAAATATCAATGTTTCGATTACATCGATTTTTTTATGCGGCAATGTAAACAAGAAGAAGGATTTCGCTATGGTAAGATACACATTCTTCAAAAGGTGTTCCTGGTGCATAACCAACTTGAGACTAGGGTTGAATTTCACGGAAATTGAAGAAGTGCTGATAAAACTGTAGCGTCCCTAACATATTTATATAATGCTCCAAAGCCTTGAAGCGTAAGTTTACTGACACCACCCGTACAAGAACATGACAGCGTTGACCACCGACTTTAAGGCGGCAGTAATATCTAAAGCAATGGTACCTAACCGCTTTCAACTCGAACTCTACCATCTACTTTCGTGAAGAGATATGTCCATCTTGTGCATCCTAGCCCTACAGGACAGGTATAATGCGCGCGTGTGTGCGTCGGCATTGCAAGGTAAACGAGTTCCAGCTCACAACCTGACCATTGTGTAGATACGGTTCATAAAACTCGATAGCAACGAGACGCTTTCTTTGAAAACGAAATAGTATTGTAGAGGGGCCGGTCGCTTGTAATGATCCAATGTATTGGAAAAAGCCAACGTCAGTGTTTGAAGGCTAACTTGAATAACCTATCTATGATATTATATTTTAAATGCAATACCAGGCCAACACTTACTTTTCAATAATTTCCAAAAAACAGGACACAGGAGAGACAACGAAACAACAGGAGACTGGGAAAATTGCAGGGAAAAAGGAAAACACAATGCTTTAATCTATACACACTGTTACGGCCAATGTTAATAATGTATCTCAATCTAATGGATTTCAAGCAATCTAGATAGCTGCGTATCCGGCGGCCTATCCCATACCTAATTGCCATATTTATCCTGTCCACAGATATGTTATTGGCAAGCGATAACATAAAAATGGATCAAAATATCAATCTTGGACAGCAAGTTTTGGATTAGGATTAATTATTGATATTGGCCGTTAGCCTAAGAACTCACGGAGCGGTTTGCACCCGCGGCGGTCGCGGAACTGCGGTTTTATTTCAAAACCCACGAGACCGCTAATTTTTACGGTCACATATCTGTCGCGGTTAAAATCATGTTCCGTAAATACACTTATTTGGTGTCCTTTCTGTCTAATAAAAAAACTATAATCGTCTGTAACCGGTAATTAGTCTTCTATACTGATATGTGTTATCACTTTAAACATTTTATAAAGTTCATTGAACTTGTTTTGTTTGAACCGAATTTAACACAAAATTATATGTAGGTTTTATGTAGGAATGTGACGACTCCATTACCTACAAGTAGGTGAACTTAGGTATTAAATTGCTGAATTACAATACTGACTGACTGCGCTAGAGCGCTGCAATGGCTCGCTCTTACGTTTAGTTCCCATAATGACTGTGTTCGTCACGTCTTAAGGTACTATGTCGAACTGAGCTGCCAACTGCAAAAGCCGATACCAAGTTGCTTCCAGCCGGTCGCAGCTGCGCTACTTGTGAGTTTGTACCTATTTAAATGAATTAGCTGTCAAGAGCCGCGGCATCAGCAATTGCAGCCTCAGTGCAGCTTCATGCAGTCGCAGCAGCCTGCACGTGCAGTTGCAGTTGGCAGCTCGATTCGGTATAATAGTACCTTTAAGTTAGCAACATCAGGATATGAATATTATGCTTGTTTTCCTCTCTGCAGCCCTTTTCTTTTGATTTGACGCGTACTTTTACTTTTTAGATAAGATATTCCCCAGGATTATCTCGTATTATGTTTATGGCAATTAGTTCAGTGCTTTTTGAGTTGCACCTAATGTATTTAAGTTTTGTAATTTTTTTAAATTAATTTTGGCATTAAAGTAGGGTTAGTGTTTACTTCGTTTTTAAATTATATAAACGAAAAAAGTGTCTGCACGCCCATATCCCCAAAGATATACCCACAATATTATAATAAGTCCAACAATGTAATAGGTTGTAATAGGTACAACATTATCGCAGGCGGGCAACATATCCAATCCCGGAAAACCTCATTTTTATTAGAAAACTGAAAGTATACACTTTCTAATTTCTTTTGCTGCCCGACCCGAGGATCGAACCCAGAATCTCAAGAAACCTAGTCCAACCGCTAGACCACAGATATCTTATATAACATTATTACAGTTATAATGACGCTGACAGTTCGTGACGAAGGAAATTGTCGACGTATCATTATATAGAAATGTTATAGATATCTGTTTGTAATAACTTTCTTTTTTATGGTATTTAAACTGAATTCTTAACGGTACGAAAATCATAAATAATTATAAATAAATATCCGTGGACAAGTTACACAAATTAAATCTAACCCCAATGTATTCAAATTATATGCTTGTGTTATGGGTGTTAGGCAACGATACTAATAACGTATTTTTATTTTAGCACTTGCCCTGTGCTTGGGATAAATTTCTATAAATTTTAAAGAAAGATTTTAAAATTTATAGAAACGATACTAATATATAGAAATACTTAAATAGATACCAGAATAAATTTAATAAACACCCAGACCCGGAAATGCAGATGCCTAAATGTTCATTACACAAATGTCTGCCCCCGTCGGGAATCGAACCCGAGCCTCGCGGTTGGAACGCTAGCCACTCGAAAAACATGTCTAAACACCTAAGATTCTATTGGTTTGCCTTTAATCATGAAACATGGTAATGGTACGTTGGTGGTCTGAACTGCTGAGGCTGTTTCAAAACTTAGTTTATCGGCTACCCTCCAAAGCAGAACGCGAAAGAGGCGTGTACTGAAGTTATGACGGTGGCACCATAAAAAAACATTGCAATATTTTACTCGTCACAGTTATGACGTTATGATAGATTACTCGAAGCTCTACTCTCAGGAGTTGATTGACAGGAAAGCGGTTGGGGCATAAAGAAGTCAATTACCAACTGAGCTGATGTTATTTTTAACTAGCTGCCCGTCTCGGCTTCATCGGGTGGACAAACTTCTTTTATTATGTATATAAAATAAACCTTTATCTAAATATTTAAAAAAAAGCGCTTACCGCACCAAAATCTAATGGGTAGTTTTAAAGATCTTAGCATACATAGGGACAGGCAGCGAAAAGTGACTGTTTTTATACTATGTAGTGATTACGGAGATTATTATATTTTAAAGTTGGTCCTGGTCACTTGTGCTGAATAGACCATATGCTTCTTTGTGTGGCAGCTAGTAAGAGACGAGAATAGGTTAAATATGTATTTACTAAC
>NJDC01008748.1:103866-120332 GCA_002245475.1 Calephelis virginiensis
AACCAAAATTGACATAACCTGTCCCATGTTTTTTCTAGTTTTAGTAATACTATTAAAGGGAATTTTAGTTAATAATCCGCAGCAGCCCTATCTTTTATATAAGATAGGTTTTTGAAATTGACTAGAAAATGGTATAGAGTGCCTACTGTAGCGCATTAGCCCCACTGCTTTACCTATTTGTGCCGCTCTAACGTCTGTGCTCGCTATTGCATTATACCGTGAAAGACAGGGCAGGGTAGCAGCATACCATGGCTTAAGATCTCGGAAATAAGGCAGCGACGTCCAATCGCTTGCTTGTAAGCTACTTTATATCATAGAACAAAGAATCATAGAAGTGTTACTTCGCATCTATATTAATATGCCTACCACCATGTCATTAACAAATTATATTTGGCCACCGAAAGTTGTCCTGAAAGCGACTATGTGATCATGTATTCAGTCCGTGTCCGCCCCGCAAATGGCAACAGCTGCTGGGCTATTATGGAATGCAAATCGGAATGTTAATGTCTTCGCCGAAGGTCTAGGCCGTGCAGCAACGTGACTCGTGCAGCAATTTGGTAGCATTGAGCTGAATGTGGTTTCCACGGAAACTGGTCTTTAAACGTTTTGGTCATTATTTTAATGATTTTATGGATTATGGAATGAGTTTCAATTTTTTTATTGCTAAACACTCGCAAGAGTCAAGGCTAACAATGTTTAGGTTTCTAAATTATGTTCTGGGAGTGCTTTAGTCTTTGGTATGAAATTTCTTTGCACATTTGAAGTTATGCTTGCAATTCTGCAGTCGATAAACTTATTTTTCTCTTTTTTTGTGTGGGTGGTCAGCCTATAATCACAAGGCTCTTCTGAAGGTAAGAGACAACAATGGCCTATTAACATGATATGGTTGTTTCTTACTATCAGGAGGCCCGTGTGCTTGGTTGCTGATATACCACATAAAAAAAACCGAGCACGTAATATCTAATACCGAGCATCATTGTTTTTTTTAGAACATTGAAAAAAAAAAACAACTTTTCTTTTTGTTGCTACACACGGGAATTAAACCTGGTACCTTATGAAATCAAGTCTACCACCGGACCGCTCGACTGCAGAGGTACTACGACTAGGTACTTATCTTAATATATATAAATTACGTGTCACGTTGTTTGTCTGCGATGGACTCCTAAACTACTTAACCGATTTGAATCAAATTTGCACACCGTGAGCAGTTTGATCCAACTTGAAAGATAGGATAGCTTACATCTCAATTTATAATCAAAAAAATTAACATCCGAGCGAAGCCGGAATAGGCAGCTAGTATATAATATATATTATCATGTTCGTAACGTCTCCATATTAGAGGCGTATTGTCAGCTAAAATCATTACTTCCAGCGATATTCTAACTCGTATTACTAACCACACGTAAGTGCTAATTACGACTCGTATTCGAGCTTTGTCCAAGGTAATGTGAGATAGATCACGTTTGACTACTCACTCCGATGGAATACGGTCTTCGTAAACATTGTGACATACACACCTACACTAACATTCTTTAGGTATTAACATGTAATGAGCTGTTATTACTAGTAATGTAGCACTGCTTCGCTTTGTTGTGTGAATTAAATTATTTAAGGGACATAAAATTTATTAACCGACTGTAAAAAATGAGGTTCTCAATTCGATTGTATGTATTTTTCATTTTTTTGTACGATTGTTACGCGATTTTGATGATTACTTTTTCAAAAGTTTGGACATGGATCAGACTAGTGGTTTTTGAGATATACTTAATAATAAATAAATGATAAGGTTTATGCGTTATTGAGTAATTCAAAACTAGTAATTAAAAAACTAATTAAAAACTGTTAGTATGTTGATATTTATGTGGGACAGAATCTGTTTGTATTTTTCTTAAAAATCATAAAAAAAATCTTGACGTGGTGCTCAATAAAATGATTTTTTTGCAGTTTTACTGCGCTTAATTATTGTAAAATTGCCATTGTTGTATCGATTTTTAATTAAGAGCGATTCTAGAGAAGTTTCACTTCAAATTAGTGGCGTAACGAGTATGAAAATCAGAAAAAAAAACAAGTTGAAGACAATAGTAGGTAGAAAAAACTAAATCCATTCATTTTTTATGTTTTTAATACAAGAAAAAGTATGTTAACCTCGTAATAAATCGTATTATCATTTGCCTTGGTATTATTTATTTAGACATTTTAATTTTCTTCACGCCCATATCCCCGAAGAGTTAGGCAGAGGTACAACCAAGGCACCCACGACTAGCCGAAGATACCGAAGTCCCACAATGTGATAGGTGGCAAGCCTATCGCCAACCGGGCACAATTCCAATCCCGACCAACCTTTTTTTTATTAGAAAATTGGATAAATCCAATTTTCTTTTTGTTGGCCGACCCGGGATTCGAACCCGGGACCTCATGCAGTCAAGTCCAACACCCGGACCGCTAGACCACAGAGGCGATTAATTTTCTTTGGGTAATGAAACCATCAAATTTTCTTTAGAACTTATGAGACAAAATACATAATGCAATGTAAGTACACAAACAAGTACAAATTATCATTATTATTATTATACGCTAATCACACTCTAAATAAAAGAGCGCGCATGTGTTCGTTCGTATCAACTTAGAAAACTATAAATGGAACGCACCTCTTTGAAACTGTTACCAAGCCATAGACAATTAGCGCCAAATTTGAGAAAAAAAAACTGAATATTCGCTTTCGCGAATGTCGGTAACAGGTATTCGCATTCGCGAATGTTTAAAAGTGACATTCGTTGTATCACAACTTCAAATTATTCTACTATTCAGAGCTAAGACGAATCCTTAAAATCAAATAGGTATCTTTGTAGACAGAGTTCAGCACGTGTAATAAAAAATATCGACAGGAAAAATAACTTGTTCAAAATATATTTTTTCTTTACTTAGCGCATATAGAATAAACTCTGCCTTTATTTCACTTTATAAAATCACTGAATCGGGTCGGCTTTCATAGATCGTATCAAACAATAAGTCTGTTTGCTACAAATGTTTTCTAGGGTATTATTGTTATTTTTAGTCAAATGGATGAGTTTATTCTGAAAGCAGTAATTCCTATAAAAAAACTAAATTAATTTTAATTACGTTATTTTTCATTTATATCGTTTGATTTATGAGGTCTTGGGTTCGAATCCCGGGTCGTCGCAGTGGATAATACGCCGCAATATATCTACGATTACATGCTCACAGATAGCAGATACGAATAATATCAACAGACATTGCTCTATTTGTTCCATCTTGAAAATAAGCTTTACGTGTAGACGAGCAATGTTCGTTGTACGGATAATATGACGACGCTCCTAGCCGTCACGTGGTCTTACTTTAGCAAGTTTTTGTCAAGCCAAACGCAGGTTATTGATATGAAAATAATATTTGTGCATTAATGATAGTACTTTCATAGTGATAATTAACGCAATTCGTTCAAAACTATTCCCTAACCATTTCAAAATATCAAAAATGCACAACGTTAATATTCTAGTTTTCACTTCTACCGGCACTCACGGAGTGCAACCCGTCTTTTTTTAATAGAGCTGTTTTGTCGGCGTCGGGATCTAATGACACCATCGCTCGCTTGTGGTTACTGGATTATTCAGCCATTAATAGATAGTAGAACTCTGAACTGCAGCATTTCCATTAATACCGACTTATAGCCATTTCTCGCCATAGCCGTGTTCAATGATAGAGCGTATCCAGTAGATTTACTCACGTGTCCTAAGATTCCGTTTAATCATAATTACGCACTAGTTTCGATACATCGTTAAATGTTATTTTGCGCGATTTAGCCATATTTTAGTGACGAACGCCGAACGCCGAGGAACGGAGTAATGAAAACTATATAATATAACAATTATGAATGGAGTTTCACCAAGGGCCAGCACAGAAAGTGTTCACTTTCTAATATCTAATTTGTTTAAACGAAATCTGTTTGGTTTATCTTAAGTTGAGGTTTTTAGTTAATGGGGTTTTTCCCCGTGTTGTTCTGTGCTCCTTTGCAGAATAAACCATCTGCCTTCCTGCCAGTCAGCTCGTAGAAGAAGAGCATAGGCTTACCGTCACTATCACCCTGACATTTGGCTAGGTGGTAGAATTTCGCAGCAACTCGCCCGAATTGGTACCACAGCTTTACCTATTGCTGCCGCCATAACGTCAGTGCTTGCTTTTGGCTTGTTCCGGTTCGGAGGGTAAGGTAGCTGATAAACTTACTTTTGCTGAAGGCCTCAGGTTGGCAATGCACCGTACCACCTTTGTGGTCTCTAGGCGGCGTGAATATCTTACCATCAGGAAATCCGTCTGCTTGTTTGTCTTTCAATGTCAATAAAAAATATCAGGCACTTATAAGCCGGCGGGCAAAACCGTGGGCGAAACTTATCGCATGTATTATGAATACAATATAACAAACGATGCCAAGGTGCGTTGTCGGTAGAATTCGCCATGTACCAAACAATAGCAGGTTGCAGCTAAGGCCGCCGCCTACCATTTTCCGTTTAACGCCGAGGTCACAACCTTGACCCCCACACGAATTTTATACTATCAATTAATTTTAGGACATTGTTAACTAATATTTAATAATCCATAGATAATCACCTCTATGGTCTAGCGGTTTAGCGCCAAGCTTGCCTTATTGATGGTAACGATAAAAGATCACAGATGGCGCACTAAAAGTTTGGAAACAAAGTAGTTGGTCTTCAAAAATGAAAATTCTTCATTTCTCAAGGTATTCTTATCAACAAGATATTAAAATGTATTATGGTCGAATTTCGACAAATAGGCGACCACTAGTATCAGGAAATTTAGGAAATCTACATGCTTGTTTGCGTTTAAAACTCAGAATGAATCTATTGATCCTGATCCTGAACGGATATCTGATTAAACGTAAAAGTATTTTTTTATTACTGTTTTTTGCAAACCGCCAAATTAAATTACAAATTTAAAACAACAGGACCAATTTCGATCGTTTTTTTTAAAGTTTACTTTAAACTTTACTCAAGATTGGTAAAAATAGGGATGGGATCGGAGATATTTTTAATTGTAAGTAAAAGTAATCTCTCATGATTAGTTTATTAATGTTTAATCGAATAATTAGATTATTAATTTATATATATATATAAATATTTAAATCTCTTATCTCCTGCCAAATTACACCAATGCAATGCATGTGTACAAATTGTATGTTTGTCTTATGGGTGTTGCCAACGATACTTAGTAAGTATCCTTACGCCTATATCCCCGAAGAGGTATTCAAAGGCAAAACTAGGGCTACGACCAACCAACCCACGACTAGCCGAACTCACTAAGTCCCACAATGTGATAGGTGGCAAGCTTATCACCAACCTGGCACATATCCAATCCCGGGTAACGTTGATCTTAGTAGAAAATTGATTTTCGACGATAGAAATGTATAGAAATACTTAAAACCAGAATAAATTTAATAAATACCCAGGTCCCACACCCAGAGATACAGACATCGAAATGTTCATTACAATAATATACAAATTACATAAACATAAATAATGTCTACCAAAGAGTATATAAGTACTACGTAATAAGAGGCGGGACTTCCATATTTACACAGCAAACCCGAATTTTGTATGAAGTATACTTAAATGGAGTTTTGGCGCCATCAAGAGAATAGATGGCCGAATTTTTTTCAGAATTATTGAATTTCGTGTTGATTTTGAGTGAAATTAGTCAATTTTGGTGGCATTTTGTACAATTTCGTTCAGTGAAAGTGCAGAAATGAAATAATCAGTATCTTGTATTTCCTCGTTGCCGCCAAATCTCACTATATGAGCTTGGGTATGAGGCCATCGCTTTACCCAAGAGCCTGACATGACTAACTGACGACTTATGAGTTATGACTGATGACTAATTATAATTTGTTAAAATTGATGTAAAATTTAAAGCAAATTTCTACTTGACTAATGGCAAAATACTAACGTGAAGGCCAATACTTAAAGAAAGAAAGAAAGCAAGAAAGTATACTTAAAGTGACACATGACACTTGACAGGTAGGTATAACCCATTTAATTTTGAAAGTAAGTCTAAAGGCATTGAGATTTAAGGCAACTAGTGTCATATGATTTAGGTGAATAAAAAACATAGCAAACTTAATTCTCTTATTTTTTTATATAAATGTTGAGCCAAACTGATGTCTACCTCCTTTGGAAATCGAACTCGAGTCGGAGTCGAATCGTCGGAGTTAGTACGCTTATCCCTTGGCCAACGAGGCGGATAATCGATAATTACAAAATTGATTAGTGTAATCGATTCCTTAACTCTTAAGATATGTTTATCTCACAGAATATGACCATGACCATGCAATAGCGACATCACTGGGTATATCGGGTTTCTACTCGCTTTATTTACAATGAACATGCGATCTTGTTTTAATATTTAATTTATGCAGTAAAAGTGAATGTGATTAATAAACGAGATATAACTTTATTGATTTAAAAACGAGATTCTGGTCTGTGGTTTTCTGAAAAGTAATGAGTATGATGTCAGTGAAAGGCGTCTTCTGTATGGTTGAAAAAAAATATAAGTATTTTTTACGACAGAATCTGAAACGTTTTAAACAAAAATATATTTTCTTAGTGGCAGATTATAGCAGTCCTAGATTCTTGGCACCTCCTTACCTTTTCCTGCTGCCGCGATGGTCGCTACTGTCGTATTTCAAGGGTTGATAGGGTTTGATAATAGCACAGTTGCGAAATGCAGTTGAAGTCATAGGAAACTTCATATTTTTGAGACCCATGGACACCTTTTATCTCTCCACAATAAAACTATGACGACAAGATGCCGAACGATTTTCGGAAGAAAAGAAAACGCCGCCTCTGACTTTAATAAAATGGCTGGCTAATTTATCCTCTGAACCGGGAGGTGAAGAACAACGATGTTATGTCAGCGTTTGGTAGTCGAATGGTGGTACCCATCCACAAAATGATATTGAAATGATGGGCTTCTATTCATTAGGTTGAAAATATGTAATAGCGCTAGAGACTCTTAAGATATATTAGGTCTTGCCTCTTGTGAGTGAGCTTTCTCCCTACATAAAGCAATCTCAAAATAAGTTTAGCAGTATTGAAATAACGGGACCACTGTTAGTAGAGTGCCTTGCCACAAGTAGTCCAGGTAGTGATCTACCTGGCGCCTCTGTGGTCTAGCGGTTCAGGTGCTGGACTTGACTGAATGAAGTCCCAGGTTCGAATCCCGGGTCGGGCAATAAAAAGAAAATTTGGGTTTTCCAATTTTCTAATAAAAATAAGTTGTTCGGCATTTTATATTTGCCCGGTTGGTGATAGGCTTGCCACCTATCACATTGTGGGACTTAGTGTCTTCGGCTAGTCGTGGGTGCCCTGGTTGTGCCTCAGCCTACTTCTTCGGGGATATGGGAGTGAAGATACTTTTTTTTAGTATTTGTTAATAAAAAAGGCGATACGAAGATCGCTGGGTCGGCTAGTAGCAAATAAATTTAAACGAAAATCGCCAAGTATGCAGCATAATTATACGGGTGTCAGTAACTTTCTCGACCGACAGTTCACGTGTAGATCCGAACCACTAGGTATCGGAGAAATCTTCGTGCCACAAACCGACCGGTCCTGAGACAAGTCGACGTTTCTGCATCATGCAAAGTAGGTTACGTGGTCTAGATGAACTTCTTGAAGGTGTATGAAATACTAGTTGAGAGCCGATGCTTCGCCTTCTTTTATTTAGTTCTAGGAACCCGTTCGATACCTGGATAAGCAGCCGATTCCAAGGTCCTATTTATTTTTTGCGAAACCCATTAAAATCGGTTTAAACGTTTTGATGTGAAATACATAACAACATATACACGAAATATTTATTTACTCACTTTTTTTTAAATAACTAATGCCAACCTCGCGGTTTTTACAACTTCACCGGGCTTTGTAGGCCGAGCAGAGTGCTTAGCCTGTGACACCATTATTTAGATGGATTGGACTGTTCCCTACAACGCCAGCAACAGGGGCTGTCTTCCGGGAGAATATACCTCGATTTCGTGCTGCGTTCTGGTTACTGGGTGAACTTGTTGGAGGAGTAGTGGCTCCTTAGTAGACCGAGAAAAATGTAAGGTATTCAAGACTGGGTCCGTTGTAGTTTTCACTTATAAAGAACTAAAAGGAATAATTTAGTTCTATTTTTAGTTATTAATTGGATTTTTCCAATTTTCTAATAAAAAAAAATGTTGGTCGGGATTGGAAATGTGCCCGGTTTGCGATAGGCTTGCCACTTATCACATTGTGGGACTTAATGTCTTCGGCTAGTCGTGGGTGCCTTGGTTGTACCTCTGCCTACCTTTTCGGGGATATGGGCGTGAAGATACTTTTTTTTATATTTACTCAGTTTGGTACTATCACTATACTTATTTCTACCACATTATCGTGAGTGCTCGCTAATGTCGTGTTCCATGCTAGGTACGGTGGCTGGTAGACTTGAAAACTTTCCAATATCCTATCTATAAGATAGTGATGTTCCAGTGACATCTGTGGTGTCTATAGCTGAGGGTTTCCCATACCATCAGGAGAGCTCTGTCCTTCCTATTCTAAATGATATAAGAAGATTAATTAGAAATATTCTAACAAAAACTGGTTTCTTTTCTACACCACAGTCCGCAGCCATTTTGAATTTTATGAAGTTTTGCAGATGTGTAAACAGGTTTAAAGGTCACAGTTAAATGTTTTTGCTTACATTTTTTATCTCGGTACAAGCAGGAAGCCACTCAAGATACGCCTTATCTGAAACCCGCAGCCCGTTCAGAATTAAGTAACTAGTTTCTACCCATATGTTTATTAAACAAACATTCATGACATAAAACATGTGGTAGCTCTTCAGTGGGACCTGTCATGTACAGTAAACAACGATATCTCCCTACTTTACATAACTTGCATATTTGTAGATACGAGTATCTGCGTTACTTACTGTATAAAAGATTCAAAAGTTAATGAAAAGCTTTCCAAACTTCGAACATTGTGTACTTATATTAACTTATGTGCTGTGTGTGTAACTTATGTGTGAGTGTTTTTAGACATGTTTGATGAAAATTGGTTGAGCCGTTTAAAAGTTGTGGGGGTGAAATTAGGGAGATTAACCCCGTGTTGGTCCGGACCATCTGCCTTCGTTGTCAGGCTGCTCGTAAAAGGCGAGCATAGGCTTACCGTCACTAACACCGTGACATCTGACTAGGTGGTAGAGTTTCGCAGCGACTCACCCGGATTGATACCACCGCCTTACCTATTCCTGTCGCCATAACGTCATGACGTGTTCCAGTTCGGAGGGTAAGTTAGCCGGTAAACTTACTTTTGCTCGAGGCCTAACATCCCGACCTCAGGTTGGCAACGCACCATTACCACCTATGGTAAGAAATTCACGCCGCCTAGAGACAAGGCGGCGTGAATTTCTTACCATCAGGAAATCCGTGTGCTTGTTTGCCTTCCAATATCATAAAAAAAACTTCAACAAATTCTATGAAATAATAATTAAGTTATTGTTAATTATTTTATTAAATTCATTTATTTCACTTATTGGTTTGTTGTTAAAAATTGCCTGCAATGAAATTTATTTCATTTCATTAAAGATAAGCTTGAACTTTATACTTTTTTTTTATTTTAAGTTAATTAAGTCTTTTGTGTACAATAAAGAGTTAACAATAATATTTTACTTATATCCGTTTAACCATAAATGTCAATGATATCAAGAAGTATGGTTTCCACAATCGTTTTCCATAAATATTTTTGCTGAGGCCATTCCAAATTAGTCGGTATTACTTTTAAATATTTCAAACGATTTTTAAAAGCTACATCCTCAATTTTGTAATGTACAAGGCTGCAAACAACTGTTGAATAATATCCGTTTGATATTAAGGCTGAGGTAATGGTGTAAAGATAAAAAAACTGTATTAGAACTACAAAACCTTGACTTAAGCAAAAACCGATGATGAAATAATAATAAAGGTATTTCCATAATCAACAATCTTATAAAATAATGACGTCATTAAGATGACCTCTATATCTCAAAATGGGCGTTAGATAAATATTAATAGGTGATGCCAAAACTTTAGACCCCTTTTTACGAAAATTGCGCGGACGCAGGAGCATAAAATTTGGCACACTTATCGTTTATGTGTAGGAGAAGTGCAGAACGCTAATATTTTTTATTAATAATGCTTACAAAGTACATTAACTCAATAAATAAAACATTACCCACACTACCATGCATCTGACACACACCATCAAATATATTGATGATAACGATAAAAGATTACAGGTGGCGCACTAAAAAGTTTGGAAACAAAGTTGGTCTTGAGGAATGATAATGGCGTTCTTATCAATAAGATATTAAAATTTATTATAGTCGAATTTAGACTAGTGTTTGCCCGTTGGTCGAAACCAACGGGCAAACACTAGTTAAAATAAATAAGCAAATCAATAACACACCTAGTATCAAAATCATTACTGCGCAACAAAACCTCAAACCGAAAAAAATGCAACTGTTTTTGTAATTTTAGAAATATAATTAAAAATAAGTATAATTGCGCTTAATAAAATGTAATCACTTGGTATTAAAAGGATAAAATAATGAGGATGATAAAAGTATTTTTTAAATTAAAAAAAATGGTGAACGGTTTCGTTAATAACGGGTATTTGTATTAATTTAAGCAATGTTATATAATTGTAATAAAAACAATAAGAGTAAAACCAGACAAGTTGTGCAAGTTTAAATTGTGTAAACACGCGAGTTGTAAGTGGCCGTAAAGTGGTGCGCTTGACAACTTAGCTAGAACCTGACTTTGGTATTTGGGACGCATGATAACGCATTCACTGGCTAAGCCAGTGGATAGGCCAGTGGCCATATTATGTTCGGCGTCGGACAGGCCTGCGCCTTAACAATATGTCAGACAATGTTTAAGAAGGCAACTTTATTGCAGGAGTTTTGGCGCCATCTTGAATGAAGTTGGTCGTCATTTTTTCATTATTATTGAATTTCGTATTTATATTGAGTGAAATTGGTTAATTTAGGTGGGAGTTAGATTAATTTTGTTCAGTGAAAGTGCACAAATGAAATAATCATAAAGAAATTAGTTTATCGCCTATTTTCACGCTGCCGTCAAATCTCGCTAGATGAGCTTGAGTAACGAAGTCACCGCTTTACTCAATACGATGACCTGACATGTCTTTGTACATAGTGACTATTGACTATATACGAATTAACTAACTTGACATTGACTTAATAAGTCGTGAAAAACGACTGAAAACCATATTTGTAAAAAAAAACTTTATTACACGCACAATAAAGTTAAGGTTTGACGTGGATAGTTTAACGCTATAGCAGTATTATTTCCATCTTGATAAATGTTCGCTTTTATAAGCAACTTTATGGTGTACGTCATAAGGTTGTCTTTCTCCGATGACAATTAGTCTTATTGAAATAATACTGTTTTTAGAGCTTATGGTGGTTACCATTGGGTTGGTTTGGGTTGGGTGGGGGGTTCCTCAAGTCATGTGTTTGTTACTGTGCTCTGTTTTTTTGGGTTTAAGGTTTTTCGTTAAGATGTTAAAGGTTTTCGTTCCATGTTAATGTTGGTCCGGGTTCCTCGTGTAGGTAGCTTTTGGGTAGAATAGCCCACCTGCTATGGTGCTAGGCAACTCGTAAAAGGCGAGCTATTGTTAAATGGGTTATTACTAAATAAAATGACTATATAAAGTGACAAATACTAGGTGTTGAGTTTCGATTAAATTTATGGAAAATGGAACTTCACTGCTTAGTTCATAACCCAGTACCTGCTTAACAACTTTCATTCATATTTGCAGCAAGATTTTTAGGGCAGGGTAGCCTTTTCACTTACATAATTAGCTTAATATCTCGGCCACAAGACAGTGCCTTTAACATCTATGGTGTCTGTATACCACTGTTATCTTTTACAATCTGGAGCGAACTGTGCTTTTTGCTTACCTTTCAATAAATATCCCGCTCATAGTTTTGAGTTATACTTAATAATACATTTTCACCTATGTTGACGACATTATCACAACCACTAGTCGGATAGCGAAAAAATTAATATAGTACCACCTCGGAATCATTTCACCTTTCCAAAAAAGAAACATCAATTTTTTTTGGAAAGATGAAATGATTCCGAGTTTTATTGTATGTATGTATTGTTCGTATACTTACAAAAAACATACAGTCGGATTGATAACCTCCTTCTTTTAGAATCTGTTCGAAAATTAGTATTCTTCGCCTTTTTCCCGGTGATTCCGGAATCAGATCCAGATCTAATCACTTTGGAAATAATAAAATCGGTTCAGAAATAATGGAAAGATTGATTGAAAGACATACAAATGTAGGAGATAAACAATAACCTCTGAAGTCCTCCTTTTTCGAATCCATTAAAAACTTAAGGCACATTATTAGTTGTTACGTATTCCTAACCACAATTTAAGTTCAGAAATGACGGTGTCCTTTCTCATAATCTTTTTTAATTGTTCATTGTATTCAGACCGACTATGCAGAGCGGGTATTGTAATCACCTCATGACGACACATTGTAAGTGCTCGATTATACCGTTGTCACAGGTATCTAGGTTATTAAATATAAGGAATTTTTCTGCGTTTTTTTAATATAGAAGGCAATTAAAAGTTTCTGCAAAATTTAAAAATAGTAAACAGACAGGACTTAAACCTTTCATCTTAAGCCAACAAATGCTCTAACTATTTGAGCTACTCAGGATTCAAGTCCTGTAGCGAAATTTGGAATTATCTTACCGTTTACGCGATTAGTTATGTCCTACAGATACACAGTTCTGAGTACCTACTGAGTTCATCTTTACAGATGTAATTCACAATTATAATGGCCATAACTTTACTGTAACACATTAATACAAGCCGCTAATTTCCAACTTTGGACATCGTGACAGAGTTTAAAGTATGATGATAATCCTCCCCCCATAATCTTGATACGTGGCGATCTATAACTGCGCGATTCCGAAGACATTTTTTGCCTCGCACAGCATCTTCGTGGAATCAGTTACCGAGGACGGTATTCCCAAACAATTATGTCTTAGTGACCTTCAAGAAAAGAACGTACTCATTCCTTAAAGGTCGGCAACGTATCTGTGATACTCCTGGAGTTTCAGATGGGCGGCAGTGATCACTTTCCATCAGGTGACCCACTTGCTCGTTTGCCTCCTCTTGTATAAAAAAAACATGTTTGTAGGTAACAAAGATGACGTTACGTTGCGTAATAGGACCGGCTTGCGTAGTTTTTACAAATTTTTGGTTAACAAACCCCAGTCTGGGACAGAAGGGTTACTCTTGAATCTCGATTTCATGGAAATTGGAATCGGATTTGTGTCATTTTGTACTCTTGAACACTACTAGCGAATTATGTATTAATGTTTAGTTCCAAAACTTACGTGCCCCCAAATATCCCACGAGGACCATCGTGAAGCGCAATGACTACCATTACCATAGGTAGTCTACCATTTTTATTAGTGTTCAAGAGTTTCATCGATTTTTGAATCGTCTTAAATTTGGTTTTGGACTACACGAGATAAGCATTTCACCTTATACCTTGAAACTTTTTGATAACCTTGCTCTGTGCTTTTCTGCGAAAGTAAATTAGTTTCAAAGTTAAATTAAGCGAGGTCGATTTGGAATTATAAATTTCCGTTTTGAATTTGTTTTTGAAATAACGATGCTAATCTCATTAGTGATATCATGGCTGGTGTTATCTGTGTTTAATGAGGTTTATAGTCTATGGTTATACAGATAGCCGCTAAGAGGTATAATGATAGGCCTCTTAACCTTCGTAGCTATATTAGATGTTTCTGTTTGTAAATCATAGAGGATATATGAAGCCAAACAAGTGGACTGTTTCCAAATTATTTTTATGATATATCACAGAGAAAAGACATATTTCCTAATGACAAAAGTTAACATAGTTATTCCTTGGGTTGATATCGTAGATCATTTATACAAGTGTACCGGCTACCCTATCTACAAATGCGGAATAAGACAGTGATAAGCACTGACTCTATGGCGAAAGGAATATTTGGAGTTGCAGAATCTACTATACTATCTAGTTATGATCGATTACACTGGTGAAACAATTTAGTATTCGAAATTACAGTCTGACCATAAGTGGCCGGTGGAATCTTTACTCCAGACAAATCAAGTTTGCCGACATATCTGCCGATCCTAGCTTCTAAAGGTCTGTGTAATATTTGCTAGTGTATTATTATCGCAGGCTAAGAAACATCTCGATCATGTAAGCTTTCATATAAATCCGCATTAAAATCCGTCTATTCGTTCAAAAGTTATGATGACACACACATACACATACTCGCACAAATACACACATAGTCACGTCAAACTTATAACACTTCCTAACCCTTTCTTCTGTCGGGGGTTAAAAACTTATTAGGTAGAGAGCTCACGTCCCCGTTCAACTAATAAAAGACTAAATAAATCTCTAAATGTTTTGATAAAAGTGTAAAACTACCGGCTATCGAGAGTAACTACGAGACGTAAGTGATAATGACCCTACAAGATTATAACCGTGACGGTATTTATTTTTAATTAAGTACTATGAAACCGCGAGAGTTACACTCTCTTACACAAATAGGTAAGCCGTCGGTGAATATTTCTCTATTATAGTTTCACAAATCTCAATTGTAGTTACACTTCTGCGTTAATATGTACTTTCCAAGCATTAACCGGTCGTATTAAAGCAGTGTTACTCAAACTTAGAACCTTGCGAACATCAACCCGACAAACGAACCTCTTTCTTTATACCAATCTAGGTAACTACTTTTTGTTCTAGCTCAGAGGTCCCCAAACTTATTTCATGTAACTATCTTTAAAAGTCAGATATTTTGTAGTCCTCGTCAATAACCTTAATACTATATTTGTTTTTTTATGATATAGGAAGGCAAACAAGCAGACGGATTTCCTGATGGTAAGAAATTCACGCCGCCTAGAGACACCAAATATGGTAATGGTGCGTTGCCAACCTGAGGTCAGGATGTTAGGCCTCGAGCAAAAGTAAGTTTACTGGCTACCTTACCCTCCGAACCGGAACACGTCATGACGTTATGGCGGCAGGAATAGGTAAGGCGATGGTACCAATCCGGGCGAGTCGCTGCGAAACTCTACCACCTAGAGTTAGAGTTTTGCCTAGAGTTTAAAAAAACATTTTTTGGGTTTCTTTACCGCCCTCCCCTTAGGGGGTTTTCAACGCCCAGAAGGCGGTGTTATCGCCCACTTTGAGAAAGGCTGGTCTAGCTGATATATACGTTAAATATCTTGTTTAGTAAAAAGTTTCTATGGTAATTTTGTTGAGCATTCACTAAACTAATTTTAGGTTATCGCTATCTTCTTTCAACGAAAGTAATAGAAAGAGACGAAACACTTTTAGCGCTGTCAGATTGGCCTATACACGATGTTTTTAAAGACGTTTAATCTACCACTCGGAAAACGATGATTAAAAACATCACAATTTGGCATGTCCGGACTAATGTGACATGTTTAAAATGCTCCATCTCTTTTATTTTTGTTCCATTTGAAAAATGTAGCATACATTTAAAGTAAGTTTAGTTTATGAACAACTCACAACAACAACAACAACAACAACAAATCACCACGTATGTTCTCTTTCTCTCTTTTAGTTGGAAAGCGTCTTTAACATCTTTGTTTCTATAGGCAACGAGGTCTTAACATCAATATACTCGTCTGCTTGCGTCGACTTGCTGCGGGATAAAGAATACGTAATAATTAAATTAAATTGTTAGTTCAATTGAATTTTTATTAAAATTAAATACGTAAAAAATAGTATTCGGTTTTGGCTTTCACTAATTTTGATTTTATAATAATTATTCAGAGAAGTGGTGGGAGTTTCAAAACTATTAGACAGTGAACTCGGCGTTTATTTCTTAAGCCACTAACCCTCTTTATTCCTAGTAAATGTTTTCTAAATAAAGATTCAGGATTTTCAGGATTCCAGTTTGAATAACCTTGCGTTAGAATTAGACAGTAACTACAGCGTTTATTTCTCAAGCCACTGGCCCTCTACACTCCTAGTAAATGTTTTCTTAATAACGATTCAGGATTTTCAGGGTTCCAGTTTGAATATCTCTGCGTTAGAATTAGACAGTAACCACACCGTTTATTTCACAAGCCACTGGTCCTCTATATTCCTAGTAAATGTTTTCTTAATAACGATTCAGGATTTTCAGGATTCCAGTTTGAGTAACCCTGAGTTGGAATTAGACAGTAACTACAGCGTTTATTTCTCAAGCCACTGGTCCTCTACATTCCTAGTAAATGTTTTCTCAATAACGATAAAGGGGGCATCCATAAATTACGTGAGGTGTTTTTTATAATTTACTGCCCCCTCCTCCCCCTGTTGAGATTTCGTAA
>NJDC01008748.1:145062-163681 GCA_002245475.1 Calephelis virginiensis
AGCAATGTTGACTACTTCATACCAGACGAAAACAACGAAACAAAGGGGCTTTCTGACGACGCGATGAACAGGTCAGTAATATTATAGGTACATTTCAAGTCCAAACGAAATATATTTCCAGACTCTAGCTCAGTCTTTCTCAAAGTGGGCGATAACGCCCCCTTGTGAGCGCAAGACGCCTTGAGGGGGGCGGCAAGAGGCCCAGAAAATAAAAGTGACGATGGATGACTTGAAACTCAAACTATGTTATAAATATTTTAAAATTCACTGAAATTAAAATCTTCAGGCTACACACAACATCCACATTCATGTACTATTGTAGAAATATAACTTATACTATAAGATAGGATAATGGTTTTGAATAAGACACGCTTGACATTGTCAAGTAGCATTATTATTACTCTCTCTGCTAAAAAAAGTCTCGTTTAGAAAATAGTTTTAAATAAATTTCAAGCGAGAGTTACGCATTATTTAGGTTTTTAATATAAAAAGTAGGGGCGCTACAAGCTTACTGACTTTTAAAGTGGGCATTAGACTAAAAGAGTTTGGGAACCTCTGCTCTAGCTGAAAGAATACGCGGAGCCTTTGCTGACGCTTTAAAGCAATGTTATTTCATTATCTCTCATTAGTCAATGCGGGAAGACGACCTTTTTACATACATAATACATAATGGTTTAAATGCTAAGCAATATCCAAAAATTCTGCTTAAATAAATTACCGTGCTGAAAGCAGTTTGGACATGCTTATATAAGAAAACAGGAGACGTAACCTAAGTGAATGTTCACAAGAATTTATTTTTATGGCCTAAAATCTATAATCTTGCTCGCAACATAGGATATATACGATCAGTTCAGAAATTTTTAGGTGGCTTGGGTTTGTCCTAAATTCTTAACAAATGTATTCATACAATAACTAATTTGGACAATACCAAAATGTGGATAAACCTTTAAAGCTTTCTTACGAACAACACTATGTTATTATTGTTATATAATATCGCAAGTGTTTCTAACTCCTAAAATAATTAAGCGCAGTTAATTGCAAAAAGCGATTCCAACTATTTCATAACTACGTTGCCCTTTACTAATAACGATTTGGAACAATAACAAATGGTCCAGAGCAGTGGTTCCCAAAGTTGATATGGCTACGACACATCTAAAAAAAGGTCCCAAACTCGGGACCCACCTCTAGGACATTTAACTGTCACCAATATGAAAAAAGGACTAAGGTTGACCACATTTTTTTATAATTTTAATAATTAGAAGAAAAAAGTGTGTGTGTACTTATGTACACGCCTTAGAAGTTATACTTCTTCGGCGTAATAAGATAAAAATCTTTTTAAAAACTAAAATGTTATCTATAGCTAACTTCATCATGTCGGTTTTTCGTGACGTTGTGCGCGCGCATCGTAAAAGTTTACCCTCATCATTTTTTCCTAACGCGCCAAAAGAAGTATAACTTCAAAATAAATTATCGGTCGTGTCGTGTGTTATTCTACAGGCCCACTCAATATTCTTTTGCTACCCACCAGTGGGTCGCGACCCACAGCTTGGGAAACCCTGGTCCAGAGATATTCCCACATAAATTTTATCACCGTCCTACTAGAAGTATTGATTTATACTAAATAATAATTAAATTTGTGTTTATATTGACGACCTTAATGTTATAAAAGTAACAACTACCATCACTTGTCTCATTATTATAAAATGATATGGATCCAACACAGAATCATGAACTATCTTTCCAAAAAAAGCATCATCAAAATCTGTTTGCTATTGACCGTAAACATACAAAAAAAGTACAGTCGCATTGATAACCTCTTCCTTTTTTGGAGCTAGTTAATTAGGACTTCCCGACGTGATTTAAAATCTCGGGCATAAGATAGAGTCGAACCATCAAAATTGATGATGCTTATATGCGTCAGTTATTTCTTACCATCAGGAGAACAGACTGCTTGTTCGCTATCTTTTGAAATTAAATTAAAATTTACATTGATTTTGTTTTCTGAATAACTTCAGGCTACACATGGCGCGGTCCACGGTGGCGCTGTTCATCGTGGCATTCCTGGCTCTCTTCATAGCATTCTGGACTGGAGTTGTGGGCTGCTGGAAGCGCAGTCCCGGTAACATCACCGCCACTGCTATACTCATGCTGGTCACTTGTAAGTAATTTATCATATTGAATGTCAAGATTACATACCTATACATACATGCATATTGCATACATATCTTCACGCCAAGTCCCTTACGCGGTAGGCAGCGAGTATCGAGTGCCAAACCTAACGATCTTATCAGACGTGCCTGGCTTCCTCCACGTTTATTACCCTTTTCGTACAAACACGCAGGTTTCGAAGACTCTTGACACCACTTTCGAATAACACCGAAACATTTCAAGATTAGGTAGAATGCTGACCAACATCCCCCGTGTTGTTCCAAGCTCCTGTGCAGAATAGACGATCTGCCTTTCTTCCAGACAGCTCTTAAAAGGCGAGCATAGGCTTACCGTCTTAACACCATGACATCTGACTAGGTGGTAGAGTTTCGCAGCGACTCACCCGGATTGGTACCACCCCCTTACCTATTCCTGCCGCCATAACGTCATTACCTGTTCCGGTTTTGAGGGTAAGGTAAACTTACTTTTGCTCGAAGTTTAACATCCCGGCCTCAGGTTGGCAACGCACCATTACCACCTTTGGTGTCTCTAGGCGGCGAGAATTTCTTACCATCAGGAAATCCGTCTGTTTGTTTTCCTTCCAATATTATTAAAAAAAAACTCGCCCGGATTGTTAACTTATTTTTGCTACTATGCGTACAGTCCTTGTCTTTGTCGTTTTCCGTTCTGAATAATGGTCTGGAAAGGGTAAGGTAACAAGTGACATGCACACATACCCTATCCAGACCATTAGGTAACGACGCACCAGTAGACTTTATACATTTATAAGGAACGGCTGTGTCATACCATCACGTGAGCTGTTTTGCTTGTTTCCCATGTAACACACAAATAAAAATAAATATCCCAACTTCAGACACCATTTGGAATATTCTAAAATTTTTACGTAGGTCCAACGAAACTAAAATTTGAGAAAAGCTGGACTGATTTGGCTAATTTTGGTTTTGAATTATTTGTGGAAGTCTAAGGAAGGATATAAGGTATTATATTATAAATACGATATCACAGATGTCATAGTGCTATAAATTAATCTGATAATTTATGCGCAGAAAAACTGCACTGTATTTATATTGGAACCATAATCAACCCTCTTCCATAGCCGAGTAATCTCGTGACAAATATGCAGTCGAATTGATTAGGAGACGGTTACGGGTTAAAAATCGTACATGTGCGTGTGCGTGCGTGCGTGTGCGTGTCCGTGTGCATGTGTGTGAACTAAATGTCTCGCACTATTTATCGCTTTGGTACATCCGGTGTTACTTGTATAAGTTGTGACCAAGTTGTGACAAAATCTTGGATCATTTCAATTCAAAGCTTGCTAGTGTGAGTTTTTGGCGCCATCGAGAGAAAATATGGTCGATTTTCATAATTATTGAATTTCGTGTTTATATTGAGTGAAATTAGTAAATTTTGGTGGCATTATGGACAATTTTGTTCAGTGAAAGTGCACAAATGAAATAATCATGAAGAAATTAGCTTATGTTGTATTTCCTCGTTGCCGCCAAATCTCATTACATGAGCTTGAGTAATGAGGCCACCCAAAAGCGTCGCCAGCCGATGGCCTAGGTGGGACAAGTTGATACGGAGATTGAGAAAAATATACATTGTAGGTTCAATTGGGAGCCTCGTGGCCTCGACTTTTTGACTTGCCTTGCATTTCGCTCTAAATAGTAGCAAACTAGTAGAAAAAGTTCTAGAATAATCGATCAAGTCAAGCTAAAGACATAAGACATGCTTTATCATTTTTTTAGAATCTCCCTCCTGCCCCTCTTGCCCCCTCTTGGCGACGTCCTTGAGGCCACCGCTTTACCCAAGAGCCTGACATGACTTTCTGACTACTTATGACTGATGACTAATTATAATTGATTAAAATTGATATAACATTTTATGCAAATTTCTACTTGACTAATGGCAAAATAGTATCGTTAAGGCCAAAACCTAAAGAATAAAGAAGAAGCTTGCTAGTGTTAATATCGTCACGTATTATATAATTCCAGGCTTACTGGCAGCCGGAGCGATGGCGCTGTGGCACGGCGTTGAGTTCTATGAAAAAGAGAAGGTCGTCGGCGAAGAATATTACCAGCAGTGGCCTAATGTAAGTTTAATTCTGTGGTTGAACTTGACCGTAAAGCAAAATCTGACTAAATTATAACACTAATTGAATGATCTAATAGTAAATTACCTATTTAAGTTTTATGTTATTCAAGTTTTTCAAGTATTGCTAACTTTCAAAAAACGTACATCGCGTACTTATCTATAATTGTAAAAATTAACCCCTTTTCACGTGGTCATCGCAGAACGTGTAGACCAATTTGCCTTATATTTTCTTTGTTGTGTTTGTTATTGTCAGGAAAAAGTTCTTATGAAAAGAAAAACCAAGAAAAGGGGAAAAACAATTCCCATTAATCATCATTAATATCAAGCGACACAAAGCTCCGGGTCGGCTAGTTTGATATTAAAATCAATTCATTAATTAAAAATTGGATGACATAAGTCCCTGGCACAAAACTAAACAAATGATTGTGATATGGCCATATAGAACCTCAAGAAGTGAAGTCCAACACCTGGACCGCTAGACCACGGAGGCGATTAAACTTAGTTAAGGGGCCATGTATGCTAAAATACGTCAGCAAGATACAGTTTTTTTCATACACAGCAATTATGGATCTTGGCGATAAAAATACACAAGATTAGCATTAATATGCTTTATAAGACTAGTATTTCCAAAACACGATTCATTTCACTTTGCTCGATAGAAAAAAATCAAAAAGTTAACCCTTTTTTGAAAGCAAAACCCATCTGTCTACTTCAATTATGAAAATATCGACACCAGATTTAACATAAATATAGATATACCTAAAAAAAGATAAAGTAAAAGATATAGTATTATACCTAAAAGATAACTGTTTCAGTTTTTATATTTTTTTTTCAAATTACTTTTATAGTGTCAAAAATAGTTATTTGGCGCTTAAAACATTTACTTTACAGCGCAATATTTCATAGTAATCATGGAACGGGGGAGTGCGCTGATTGGCTCTTCTGGCTGACTAAGTATGGGGCCTTAAACTATTTTGTTTTGTTTCGATCAAAATTACACTAACATAAAAAAATAGTCAACTATTAGTATGTCATGTACAAATTGAACAATAAGTTAAACAATCTCTCTGCAACTGTCTACTAGGATTACAATGCGGAGCATTTGCGATATTGTTGTTACTTTAAATAAATAAATAAATATCCCTGGACAAGTCACACAAATTGAGCCTAACCCCAAAGTAAGCAAATTATATGCTTGTGCTATGGGTGTCAACGATACTAATATATAGAAATACTTAAATAGATACCAGAATAAATTTAATTAAAACACTGACCCCGAAATGCAGGCATTTAAATGTTCATCACACAAATGCCTGCCCGCGTCAGGAATCGAACCCGAGCCTCGCGCTCGGTCAGTGTAGTTAGGCGTGTACGCTAGCCAGTCGACCAACAAGGCGGTTTAAATTAGTCGTTTTTGATTTTAGAACAACAAATTATTGAATAATGTAAGTTAACAATATGATATAACTGGATAATGCTACAGGTACTAAGAATCAACTCCTCGATATGGTACGACTGGTCGTATATACTGGCATGGTTATCGGTCGGTGTATCTTTCGGGAGTTCCATCCTTTTCTTCTCAGCAGCCATTTGTTTGAGCAAAGAGAAAAGGCGCGAACAGCAGACAAACGTCCAGTACATAATGCCAGGTTAGACTGCCATCGCGACGCCATTTTACGGCAGTCGCCATCTTGTGGAGGTTTAACGCTTGGCGGTTTTGGAAACCATACTTTAAAAACTTTTTGTTCATTTGTTTATACTTGTTATTTTACATTAATAATGTTATGTACCTTTTTTTATTATCGACAATATTAATTATATTTACCCTTCAAATAATAATATTAGTACGTATCTACGTATGAGTTAATTTTTTTCCTTTATCTTTTTAATTAAAAATACATTTTAATGAGCTTATAAAATGTAATTTGAACTATATGTTCTTCGTTTATTATGTTTAATATTATATTGTTTTTAGTTTTATGTATTTTCGTATATACTTGCTATTATTATGTAAAAAACCCCGATGTAATTTAACGTGACATTTAATGTAGGTATCAAATATTAGTATGTAGGTTTAAGTACTCGTATTTATATACTTAATTTAAAAATGTATGTTTTTATTATTTATATTTTATTATATTACAATATAAATTACATTTAACATAGTGTAAGTCGTCACTTAAGTGCCATAGAAATCAAGTAATCCTGCGACTACGAAGTCAAAACACGGGTCATACTGTGTAATGTGTAGGTACCCGCAAGCGCGAAATATGATTCGTCAAACTGTCTTGTGCAGCCGATAATAAACCCAGTTGCACACTTATTTGATTTCTATAGTATTTGTACTAACAAAATGCTTTCTTTTTCTTTTCATGTTTCTCTGAAACGTGGCTACTGCGTATTACGGACGACTGATACGCGACGAAAATAACGCATTATGATTGCGCTATCTTAATATCTGGTTTATGCCATGGCCATACTAACATGCTTTCCGATATAACTAATATTAACCTGGGAATGTACATTATACCTTCAATAAATTATGTTCTTACAAACTACATTCTTAAAACAAATGTCGATGTCACCATGTCTAATAATCTAAAATCATACACATATTATATTATTATAACTCATTTAACGAATTCGACTTCATCACTCTTTTGCACCTACAAATGTTTGCAAAATCATATATTAAATTAAAAAAATATCCCCGAAATATTGCCTATTCCGAATCTTTGATGACCTTGACATTTTTAATTTAAAATATATTTTAAATTACCGTATAATACCCGGTTCATTTCCAATTTATACCACAACGATTCAAATCTTACCTTTCATCCATATTTGTAAAATTATCACATGTTCATGGTGTATTTTTACATGTTTACACCAATCTAATCAAACTCCCCCAATTCTATTGAACAAAAACCGGTTATTTCGGGTATAAACCAGATATTGCGAGATAACGCTCGCGTATGGTACGACTGGTCCTACATGGTGGCCTGGTGTGGCGTCGGTTTATCGCTGCTGTCGGCCATTTTGTTCTCATCGGCCGCCATTTGCTTGCGCGGCGAACGCGAGAGAGAAGAGGCTCTTAACATGCAGTACCTTATGCCGGGTAATGCTTTTACAATTAATAGGCTTTGCTAAGTCATATTTCATTTTAATCTCGGAACAGAAAAAAAAACTGCTATGGGTCAAGCTTCAAGTTATAATTTTGCTAATTGATAAGGGTTTAATTGAAAAAAATCTTTAAAAAATTAAATTTCCAGCTATATCTTTTAAAAAGTAAGTGCAAAGGTGCTGGTAAGTATCTACGGTTCTTTCTAGACATATTTACAATGTACAAACAAAGTTCTTATTTCAGATATTTATCACCAATTTAGATGAAATATGAATAAATCAAATAAGAGGATTTTTATATCCAAAAGCTTTACGTACTAAGCGATATTATTAGTAAATATAATCAACGTATAAATATCACTGAAGAAAATTTTCTATCTTAATGATGTCTGTAGTTTTCAGAATTAATGAAATATATCTGGTCAATAATTTAGATTTGCCTAATATTTAAAAGTAAATTGTTGAAATTATTATATAATTATTTTGCTTCTCTGAAAAGCTTTTCCGAATTAAACTACTTTAAAGACCCTTTGTACAGTTTTTTTTCCAATCTGCCCTGGATTAAGTGTAAAAATCTTTTGTATATAAGTTTCTTTACGGTAAAATGGATTGCATGTCATGTAAAGTGTAAATTACCAAAACATATGTAGTGAGATTGATGGAAGATATAGGAAACAACCGGGTTGGTGGCAGGCATATGTGTCATTGATCCAAAAAAGATAGGACCAATGAGTTCTCTAATATGTAACTACACCAGGTGTGACGGTTATAATAGCAATCAAATTGGTTTCTGATTAAACAATAAAATGATTATTATTTGAAGGTAAGGTACTATTCGGAGAAATGTTAGCGCATTTAATTTTTGAGATTTGTAATCATAAGGATTCATCCACATAAAGCCGGTGCGATTTCGCACTCTTTAGGCCGACGAAAATGTCCCTTGAATTCCTATGATTCTTGATAATATGCAACTTAAGCATATAGTTGAAGTTTTATGTAGGTTTCTTCTCAAGCCTCACATTGACCGAGGATATTAAACACATTCTGTTTATAACAGATATTTGGTACCGAATACTTGTCTGAGTAAAATAGTATTTTTTTGAATGCTATTGCTGTGTATTAGTTATTAAAATTGTATTGAATTTAGATGAATGGCTAAAAACTTTAATATACTTTCTGTAATTTCCAGTATACCCACAAAAGCAGCAGTACGCGTACGCCGGGTACCCGCCCCCGCAAGCGTACCCCGGTCCCTACTACCACGGCTCGCAGTACGGCCCCTACAACTACTGATCACGCGACCAGATGAGGGACATTGTGGCGGCTCACTTCGCCAACCCCCCCGCCCCGCAGGCACCCGCGCGCAACTCCTACCCCCCCTACACACAACCCTCCACCTCCTCCCTAGAGACGTACAACTCCCACCGTAAGATAAAACGACCTAAACTAGGCGACAAAAAAGTCTACAGACCGGTACGCAGACACACGTTGTCAAGAATCGACGAGACTCCCCCTCAGACGCTACGACCGAGATCGAAAAGTTTACAGCATTCGGCGGACTTTTCGTCGACGAGGCCGATGTTGCGGTCGCGGTCGCACGTCTCCGCGGACACGGGTCGCAGCATGCCCGTCTGCGACCAAAGCCAGGATCTTAATCTGATGGAATGTACTAGTCCTCAATACGCCGAACCCAAAGGCTACGACTCCGGTTCCTCGGACGAGAGACCCGCTTCTATGACCGACCTCCCGATCATGGTCCCTCTGGACCCGATCACTGGTGCTTACATCCCCTACCCAGAATATATGTATTATCAAGATGATAATTGTAGACTGAGTCGTTTCAAATGGAAGTGCAATAAGAGGAAGTCTTCCAAGTCGAATAATTTATTCTTAGCGTTCATGTATTAGCGCGGTTGTTGTGCTGGATAGTGATAATTGTGGCTACAACATTACACAACGACGTACACCGCTTGTTTGAATTCCGTTACACGTTACGGGTTCAAGGAATGCGGCGTCGCGTCGCTGTGTTGTGTTGCGGCCTTTACGTGTAAATGGTTATGAGTTTCGAAGAATGCCGTTACAGTGTATGAAATCACGCCCAATGTTTTTGTATTCTTGTCTGTTCATACACAGCTGTATGGGTGGCCCGAATCTGGTGATAATTGTTTAATACTATTGGCACATTTTATAATGGCAGAAGAAAAAGTTATTCGAGATATGTACCATTTTGCACAGCCTTTTAGTCTATTAAAAAAGTTAGGTCCATTTTTACAAATATAGCTCTTGATTGGTCACATTTATAATGAGTTAGACAACATAGTATATTGAACGTACGGTTGTGTAAAATACCACATATTTTTTATGTAAAAATATTTAGTAATTACTAGACATAAATATCTACATTACGATTTTTTAAAATACTAAAAAAACGTATCTCAATTTCGTGATTAATATAGAAAATTACCACCCGCTTTTTCAAAAGTACAATTGGTAATCTACAATAACACTAAAAAAAGCACAAAAAGTTGCTGGTGCTGTATGGAATTATATTTAAAGTATCCTTATTAGCACAAATTCCTCGAATAACCTGATCGTTCTGCCACTGAGGCACGGCTTTACGAAACTCTGACACCACGGAACTTTGAAATTTCAGTGTATTTCCATATTTTGAACAAATACGAATTAGACTAGACTAAGGCAATGTATGTAGCAGCAATAATATAGTACTTAGGAAGTGGATGACTCCGCCATAAGTGTATCATGGGAACAAAGCTTATAAGTAAGTAATTTCATTGAGGTAAGTGTGCGAGTGAGTGAGTGTGTGTTTAACTAGTGCCTTTCGAATTCTTAAATGCTCATTATATACTTTTAGAATAAACATATCGATAGGATAATTATACGCTAGCTCTATGTTTTATATCTAAATTCAAATATATAATTCATTAGATTGAGCCTTAAAATTATTTTCATTCAGGTTTTCTGACACATGATCGAATAGCATTCAAATTATAACCTTAAAAATGTTTTGACAAAAGCAGATAATGGTAACTTTTAGTAACAAAGGTGATAAATAAAAAAATAATACATACCTCATTAATTTAGAGTAAAAAAATCGTATATTATGGATATTTTTATAAATCAAAAAAGTGTATAAAACATTTTTTATGACACAATAATCTTCCTTAAAATTAAAATCAAAATGTAGTTTTCTACAGACTGAAATCGAAGAAGTTTTAATTATTTTGCAATATTTTTGTTAAATCTGATTATTTGTATTCATCGGGAAATGTAAAAAATGTTGGTGAGAATCTAATGAGTTATATCTTTGTTTAAATATCTTGATGTATATTATTCATTCATATTTGTTTACAATTTCTTAGTAAAATTTAAATTTATTAGAACACATTTTTAATATTTTAAAACAATATTTTGACAAATGGTCTAGTTACTTTTAGGCTAAAATATAAAAAGTTGAACCAAAACTGCACTTAAAATTAATAATTGTATTGATTTCAGAGGACAATTTGCACTTTCTTTTAGTTTCATTTTTAGAAGAAAAATGGAGCTTTTAGTTAGAAATGTAAATAATTAAAAATGTTATTCAAATAGAAGTTAGATCAGGCTAGTATGACGTCACTGAGAAAACTATTTCTTGTGTTATATTGAGTTTGTTTCTAATAATAATATTTTTTCCAGTTAATATAAAGACAGAAATTAGGTCATTCACTTAGTCTCATGGTTTCGAGTGAAATATTGATTTATACTTCATTTTGTACGTAAATGTGACTGGATATCCGTCCGTTGAGATATTTTTCTAAAGTACACTCGTCTTCATAATCGTTAAACATTTTATTTAGTCATAGTAATTATAAGTATATGAATCAATATGTGAAATTGTAAATTAATCAATTTAGATTTATTTCCACCTTAAATGAGTTTGTATTTAAATTTTCTGAAATATAATATTAAAACGAAGTTGTTTTTGTCATATTTGACAATCTCACCCAATTTATTACCCGAGGAAATTAATAGAGGTTACATTTTAGTCTCCTGTAATATAAGTACAACCAGGTTGATAGGTTTTTGTGACTTACCCGAATTGGTACAAAGACCATATATATTTTACTAATCTCTGGTATTAATTAATCGCTGTTATAATGTTCCTGTTAGGAAGGTAAAAGAAACAGAATCGACATGTTGGTACTTGCTTTATATTAACATAAATTAATTAACTTATAAATTATACTTTTGAAAAGGAGCAGTTGGTTCCACCTAGTTCAACAACATTTTACACAAGTTCCCGTATAAGTTTTCTCGTTTTTCTGTGAGATCTCTAATATTATATTATTATGATACTCAACGCGTTTTTTGTCGATAATCAGCTTTAGAATCGAAGACGCGAGAAACTCAGGGTACAGGTACCGATAGAATACACAGTCTAGGGAACAAACTTTATAAGATGCATATAATACACATATGGTATGTGGTTTTTTGTTGCCATATTTTTACTATAAGTATACTTACTTATTGTAAGTACCACATTTTTGGCAAATAATAATATTTATTAATTGAAATTAAACTTCAGAACCGCCAAGTTAATGAAGTCCCGTCATTGTTTCTACATATTATTGGGAGATGTGCAAAAAACTGGAATAGTACTTTAGTAATCTGTCTCTCTTTCATTGAGTTTCGACGAGTCTACTACTCTTACGTTAAAAAAGTACCCTTAACGCTTTCGAAGATCCATCTTAAAAAACTTTATTACTAAGAATCAAAGACTTAGGTAGTAAGCCCCCACTGTGTGAAAACCTAGATAGATCCAGTTTTCTCGGTACACAATAGTAAACGGGCAAGAACTATCAAGCTTATCCTAATTAGTATTTCAGGAAAAAATTCAATGTCTTAATTATTAAGATTTGAAATATATAATAAAACCAGCATAAAATACTCATACAGATGTTTATTATCAAAACTCTATACAAAAATATATGGCGATATATTGGATGGAATGCTTTATCACATCACATGAGCTTATGGTATGACTTCACACGTTGAAAATATCACACGTAAATTAACCAAACACACTGTCATTAAAAAAAAGCAAGGAAGAGGATTCTTATAAATAAGTATCTTGGGCAGAGACAATCAACAAGGTCAAAATCGGTATCTCATTGTGTGATGTTGTATGATGTCCCATCAACAGACCCAGTTTCTGGAGATCACTCATAGTAAACAGAGGGCTATTAGTAGCTTTACACTTTTGCAAGTTTCAACGGGTTGAAAAACCGCTCTAGAGCGTGTGAATACGTTGATGCAGAAAAACTTGAGAATTTTGATTCTTTTAATGGCATAAGAGAGAACAAGAGTTATAGGTGCATTTCTGTCCAGTGGCCAAGTTGTTAGACCTAATATGCAAGTCTAACGGCTACCCTACACTCCTAACCGGAATGTGACACTGTCATGGCGACAGGAATAGGTAAAGCGGTAGCCCAGTTAGGGATCCTACCTGAGCTAGTTGCTGCACAGCACTGCCAGTGAAAATGATAGATTTTATTAGAAGACCAAAAACTGCAGAGTTTCAGTTGCACTAAAAAAGAGCATAATATAAGAATACTCAATCTACTCTAGAAGTATATTATTCTACGAACTATCCGCACATAAAAGAAAGTCTTATATGCGGGTAGATAGAGAATTTTTTTTAGAATGCTTATTAATTATTGCATGGTAGTTGAGCAATTTCAAGACTGAAAAGGTTACTGACGATTTCTGATGCTTTCAATGATTCTGTTGGTGATATCTAAATAAGTCTATATGGCTGTATCTATCATGGGTCCGGGATGTGAAAGGGCCTGTTTCCTCTCTTGCACCGCAGTCACAAGCTTCCTGTACGGTCCTAGCGGCAGTCCCAGTGACTTGAGATCGCTCTCAGTGAGCAGCATCAGCGCGTCCAGGTCTATCTGCTCCTCTTTGAATTTCTGTACATATTGAGAAAGCCCCCACGCGGTGAGGAACCGCTCGAGGGACGCGTATGTTGACTCTTCAGCTTCACCTTCTTCGTCAGACGTTATTGTTGAGCTTCCTGCAAAAAATTATGACTAATGGTTAGCCTTTTATTAATTTGAATTATTTTCCTCAAACATATGTAGCTGGTTAATTAAAAACTTGGAAGTTTTTTAAAGAAAAACTGGATAGGCCAATTCTAGCTTAAGTATGCCTCCAAATTCACCTATCACTGTCACTGTCAGGTGAGTTGTGTATAATTATGCTTAGCTACCTTTTAAAAAAATGTATATATGAAGGATGTAAAAATTTGAGCCAAAACTATATTGATTTTGGAGGAAAATTTGTAGTTTCTATTAGTTTCTTTTTTTTTGAAGAAAAATGGAGCTCACTTTTACAAGAGTTAGAAATGTAAATAATTATAAATGTTATTTAAATAGAAGTTAGATCAGTCTAGTAGGTCACTGAGAAAACTATCTCTTGTGTTATATTGCGTTTGTTTCTAACAGTAATAATATGTATTCCAATTAATATAACGACAGAATTTTGGTCATTCAACATAGTCTAATGGGTATATAATTATTTTTTTTATGATAATGGAAGGCAAACAAGCAGACGTATTTCCTAATGGTAAGAAATTCACGCCGCCGAGAGACACCAAAGGTGCTAATGTTGCGTTGAAAACCTGAGGCCGGGATGTTAGGCCTCGAGCGAATTATATGTAATTTTTCCATTTTTTTAAGACATACTAGTGGTAGTACTTGTGAGCTTTGAGATTAGTATAAGAAACTCAGCAAAAAGGTTCAGTTCTTATTATTTTTCTATCTTAATTTATTAAATATATTGCATTATAAGTTTGTAGTCATAATGTTACCGCCTCGTTGGTCGAGTGGCTAGCGTACACGCTTAACTACACCGATCAACCGCGAGGCTCGGGTTCGATTCCCGAGGGGGGCAGGCATTTGTGTGATGAACATTTAGATGTCTTCATTACTGGGTCTGGGTGTTTATTAAATTTATTCTGGTATCTAATTAAGTATTTCCATGTATTAGAATCGTTGGCTAACACCCATAACACAAGCACATAATTTGCTTACTTTGGGGCTACATCCAATTTGTGTAACTTGTCCTGTGATATTTATTATTATTATTTTGCCAGTATTGTGTTGTTGCTAGTGGAATATTCGATTAATGAAGACTTGGTTTATTCTCCATATTAGTACAGTCAAACTAAGTATTAAACTCTGTAGCTTTCGCCTATCGTCAAGTGTTCATTTACTTAAAGTCTTCTTTACCTTTAAATTCAACAACAAAAAAAGAAATTATAGACTGACCAGACTGCGTAGACTGCCACTCAGCGGGCTGGAAAGAGTGTCTGGCAGCCAGCGAGCCCGCCGACCCGATGGAGAGCTCCTCACTGGCCGGCAGCGCGCTAAGCGTTGCTGTTATAGATCTCCTGCAAATAAACATACACAATAAATAATACAAAACAAAATAAATAAAATTATTTTACATAGTTTGTTATGCTAAGAAACCAAGCAGGCGGTTCTAAAGCTCTGACAGATCGTGACTTTTCGAATATGAATGTAATTTGCTCGTCGTTATGTTATTGCTAGAATATTCTTTTATTATTTAAACGGTCTGGGGGCTGAATCCGTATCTTTTTAGTGATGATTACTGGGTCAAGTGTATGTCAAATAGCTGTCAAACGACGTATTTGATATTTTCTATCTCGTGTGACTAACAAAAATACAATGAAGTTAGCAAATACAAATCACGTCATTTGACAGGTATTTGATGTATACTTACCCAGTGATAATCACTAAAAGGATACTGAATAGTCCCGCTGGAACTCTATGTAAATGAAATTTTCAAAGAATACAATGAATTGTCCATAGAGATAATGAATTTTCTTTTAGCTTATTAGACGAAAAAAGCGATGTCCATCGATCGCTCCTTCTTTCATCGCTTAGGTTCATTTTATTCCGTTATTAATTATAAAAATACATAAGGACATTCTAGCTGGAGGTATAATTTGTGTATGTTGTTACCCGCTGCAGGCACAGTACAGGGCCAGGTGTAAGGTTACCTGAAGGCGACACTGCCGAAGCCCGGGCGGTCGAAAATGCTGGCGGGCTCCTGCAGCAGCACTTCCTGTCCGAGGCCGCTGTCCTCTGCCTGCGCCGCCAGGAAGTCGGGCTGGCTCGCTGACCTAGGGGACATGCGCATACTGTCAGGACATTTCACTTTTATTCAAAATTTAACCTTCCTCTCTCGCTGACGGTGAAAAATTGCTCCAATTTAAATTACTTTCTCTTGTTACCCAGTTAAATTTTAAAACAGCAACACGAATGTTTCTTTTGAATTTCGGGTTTCGGGTGGGATAAATCGATCGAGCTAGGTTTCATTTTTAGATAATCTCATAATACCGAGGTGCTAAATACCGAAAACAATATGGAAGATGCCAGGAGATGGCAGAGAAGAATTTTGAAGTGAAAACTTCTTTAGCGGCGTTTCGCATTTTTTTTGAAATGTGTAAAAACTTCCAAACTCGCGTCAGGACACGCGACCTGATCGGAAATTCGTAAGACGGCGTAGGGCGCTTACGCGAATGTTCGCGTTGTCATGTTTGTGTACGATAGCGCAACAAATGAATATTGTATTCTACCACATAAATGATAGTACTTTTATACTGATAATTAAAGCAATTCGTGCAAAATTATTCCCTAACCATTCCAAAATATCAAAAATACACAACGTTATATATTCAAGTTTTCACTTCTGCCGGTACTCACGGACTGCAACCCGACGTTTTTTTTATAATAATGGAAGGCAAACAAGCAGACGGATTTTCTGATGGTAAGAAATTCACGCCGCCAGGAGACACTAAAAGTGGTAATGGTGCGTTGCCAACCTAAGGCCAGGGTGTTAGGCCCCAAGCAAAAGTAAGTTTACCGGGTACCTTACCTTCCAAACCGGAAAACGTCAACGGCAAGCATTGGACGTTATGGCGGGCGTAATAAGTAAAGCTGTGGTACCAATCCGGGCGAGTCGCTGCGAAACTACCACCTAGTAAGCCTATGTTCGCCTTTTTTGAGCTGCTTAGCAGGAAGGCAGATGATCTATTCTACAAAAGAGCCCGGACTAACACGGGGGAAACACTAAGAAATATTTTATACTAGCTGCTACCTGCGGCTTCGCCCGCGTTTTCACAGAAACCCGGTGTGCGATCGGGATTAAAAATAGCCTATATGTTAATCCAGGTCACAATCTATCTGTCTTCCAAATTTCAGACAAATCCGTTCAGCCATTCGAGCGTGAAAGAGTAACAGACATCCATACATCCATACTTACAAACTTTCGCATTTATAATATTAATAGGATGCATCTACATTTATTGAATATTAAATAAAAAAAAATAGAAAAAAATATTACTTGAAATTTAAAAATAGCGAAAATAAGTTTCATCTTTATCAAATAAAAGGTTTCTAACTTTACAATTGTGAGGCTAACCTTGTGAGCTGAGTTTTCTTCTGAGCAGGAGAGTCACTGAACACGTCAGCCACCGCGCCCCGGACCTGGGGCCCTGCGCCGAACGTGCCCACGTACATCACCTGTTACGTGACAATATGGTTTTTTTATGATATTGGAAGGCAAACAAGCAGACGGATTTCCTGATGTTAAGAAATTCGCGTCGCCTAGAGACACCAAAGGTGGTAATGGTGCGTTGCCAACCTAAGGCCGGGATGTTGGGCCTCGAACAGAAGTAAGTTTACCGGCTACCTTACACTCCGAACCGGAATGCGTCATGACGTTATGGCGGCAGGAATAGCTAAGGCGGTGGTACCAATCCGGACGAGTCGCTGCTAAACTCTACCACCTAGTCAGATGTCACGGTGTTAGTCACGGCGAGCCTATGCTCGCCTTGGTACCATCAATAGAAAGAGAAAAATACTTTTAGCAATACTATTAAGTTTACACATCATTCAAATAGTACTTGTACTGTTACACGATATACTTTATTCGTTTCTGTGGTCTAGTGGTTCAGTTGTTGGATTTACCTGCATGAGGGTTCGAATCCCGGGTCGGGCAAGAAAAAGAAAATTGGGTTTTTCGAATTTTCTAATAAAATAAACGTTGCTCGGGACTAGATGTGTGCCCGGTTGTCGATAGGCTTGCCACCTATCACATTATGGGACTTAGTGTCTTCGGCTAGTCGTGGGTGCCCTGGTTGTGCCTCTGCCTACCTCTTCGGGGATATTTGCAGGAACATTTATAAGAAAACTATAAGTACATATCGAGGTAAACGTAATTAACTCGCAGATGCAGACATACAGATATATACATCATAAATAAGGGTATTTGTCCTGTCAAGAATCAAACTTGAGACTCTTTGAGTATTGTATTATTCGTGTACACTAATCATTCAGCTAACATAATTTAATTGTTCTAGATATTTTTTTGACTACCGCTAATCGAACTTTTATTTTTGACGTAACAACGTCTTATAATTCGATGGAGCCGGCTGCACGCCAAAAAAAATGCAGCGTTACCTCTCTCTGAGACGTGCCATTTAAGGCTTGAAGTGCAAGCGAGAGCGCTGAACGAGCGACAAAGAGGCACAATCGGCCTCCGTTCTTATGACGTTGTCACGTTCAACTATCGTCAGTAAATCGACTTTACAGACAACCGCTTTTTTATGGTAATGTTACCTCTGAGTCCCTCCGTAGACCACTCAGCGACGTGATTGACCGCCTTCCTGTAGTCTCCACCTCCCCTACCTGCAATTCACAAAATATTACACAACTATACTATAACACTCAATATGGAAATAATAATCCTATACAATACATACAAACCATAGAGCACAGTTTATGGAATTAAAAACAATAGTAATAAATATACAATTAGATCGCCTCTGTTGTCTAGAGGTTCAGTTGTTGGACTTGACTGCTTGAGGTCCCGGGTTCGAATCCCTGGTCGGGCAACAAAAAGAAAATTGGATTTTTCCAATTTTATAATAAAAAAATGTTGCTCGGGATTGGAAATGTGCCCGGTTGGCGATAGGCTTGCCACCTATCACATTGTGGGACTTAGTGTCTTCGGCTAGTCGTGGGTGCCCTGGATGTACCTCTGCCTACCTCTTCGGGGATAGAGGCGTGAAGATACTTTTTTTGTCTATACAATTAGAACGTATAACCCGATGATATGCTTGATTACCACGGTCACAAAT
>NJDC01008751.1:0-11165 GCA_002245475.1 Calephelis virginiensis
TGTTAGTCTGGTGAAGTTGTAAAAAAAGCGGTTGTCTGTGAAGTTGGTTTACTGACAATAGTTGAACCACGGTAATATTATCTATACAGTATTCTAACTTCATATAAAAGGACGACGCGAGAGCTATACCTACGCGTTCGGAGCAGGGCATGCACGCGGCATGCTACGATAGCGAGTGTGCCGCAGTGACGAACGGACGGTGTGCTGGTTTTCAATCAGTAACTGCGGGAATTTGTACTCGAAATAAGCACAAGTAGCTATTTAACATGACAAGTTGAATATATTGTACTATTTTTGGTTGCATTAATTCTTCGAATTCCTCAACAACGCACCCAGAGATAGCTTTTTTAGATTATAAATTATTTTTATTATTTAAGGTACCGGGACTATAGTAAGAATACTTCGCAAACTTTTTAATTGTACCCAGCGATGATGTCATGAAATACATAGACAAAATGGAGGCTATATTCCGAACTTCACTTAAAACTAAATATATAAATTGTAAAGTAGCTTCAGGTATCTATAATCAAGTAAAATATATTCCTTTTTCTTCTCCTTGTCTATGTTTCCCAAAACAATTTTACATCACACTTTATATTCGAAAGCGGATTTTTATACACTCAAATATAATAACAAAGCATTTCGTACATCTCAGTTAAGGCACAAATATTTTTCGGTCGCAAATTTATAACACCGATTTGTAATAAAGTCACATACATAATCATGGTTTTTAATTAAATATGTCAATCAAAAAAACCACTTGCATTTTTATTGCACACTTTCTATTCAACTCACAAAGTATTTTAGTAATCATATTATTATTTTAAATAAAATTGTTACTAAGTACCTATCTGTGCTAATAAATAAAAGTAATAAATTTACAATCTCAAAACTACATAGGTAGGTAACTGTTGGTAGGCGACAGAGACAGCCCTGTCTTATGCTTACGTACCGCGCTTCTGTAGGCACTTATTTCAAGGACACGGCCGAGTTACAATACTGTATAGATACTATTACCGTGGTTGAACGTGACAACGTCATAAGAACGGTGGCCGATTGTGCCTCTTTGTCGCTCGTTCCGCGCTCTCGCTTGCACTTCAAGCCTTAAAAGGCACGGTTCAGAGCGAGGTGACGCCGCATGAGTCATGTTTTTTGGGGCGTGTAGCCGGCTCCATCGAATTATAAGACGTTGTCACGTCAAAAAAGAAACGCGACACGCGTTAAACGCTGTCATAGAGTGAGTAGGGAGGCACACGAGACTAAGTGGACCAAGTCTTGCGAAATTTGGAATAGGTACGCCCCCGTCTCCTAAAATAACTAATCTTCTGATCTGTTCTCATCTCTAATACAAGTAGAATAATACTATTATAATCGCCTCTATGGTTCTTGGTGTCTCCTTATGAGGGCCCGGATTTAAAAAATAAAATGTGTTTTTAATTTGTACAAATAAATAATAAAATTAGAGTGTCTGTTTTCAGTATTAAAATAACTCATTTTTAATACATGCATATGCAGTTCCTGTAACTAAACAGCATTCTATAATTAATGTATTTCTGTCACTCTGTACGTAGACTATTTGCTTATCTCTGAAAGAGCTAGATCGATGTTGAAAGGACTTTCACTCTCAGGTTATTGATGTATATGGAGTAATTTCAGCTACGTTTATTTTAGAAACAATCTAAATTCTAAAGCATATTTACGCCCATAGCCCCGAAGTGGTAGGCAGATACATAACCAGGTTTAGCCGAAGATACTAAGTCCCACAATGTGATAGGTAGCAAGCCTATCGCCAACTGGGCACATTTCCAATCCCGAGCAACATTTTTTTTTACTAGAAAATTCTCTAATTTAATCTAAGTTTAGATTTTTCTAAAGAGACTTTTTGTGTTAAAATGGAAGAAGTTATGGGCATACCAACTTTTTTGACAAAAGCAACGTTTCCTGTGATTGGATATGTGCGAATTGGCCATCGGTTTACCACCTATCACATTGCAGATTGAGGTTGGTCTTTGGAGACCGTTGTGTCTGTGCCTAACTCTTATGTTAATTTTTTTAACGATGATGACCATGTTATAGCCGCATATTGTGTAACTCTACTTTAAAACGGAACACGGCCATAGCGAGCACTGACGTAACGACAAGAATAGTTAAGGAGGTAGTACAAATACTGATAAGCTATCGCACAAAGCTACCACCTAATTATATCCTATCAAAATAGTCTAACTCCATCATATACGCGGATCAATTCACAACAGGGTTGGCAGGGGAAAAGCTCCTCTGAAAAGCTCTAGTTTCACTTCTTCAAATAGTGAACGAGGTAAAAAAAAAACATTCTACAAAATGTTAAAAATCAAAAGCAACGTTTCTAAAACTACAGCAACAGATTTAACAGTAAATTTAAAAGCTTCGTATTTGTTCCAGTGCTATTATTTCCAATCTGTGCTTTTCCACATTTTGACGGTTCAGCAAATAGACCAACCGTTTACAGGCGGGAGTTGTTGCGGACGGGTTTTAAAGTGAACATGTTAACGGCCACTTCAGTGGCATTTTCTTCCTTTTTATATCATGTACATTTGTTTTTAATAACTGAAACTATTTTGATTGGATATTGTTAGAAACATTGTTATTTAAATATTTATCTATCGCCTCTGTGGTCTAGCGGTCCAGCGTCTGACTTGACTTTTTAAGGTTCGATCTCTGGGTCTGGCAACAAACAAAAAAACATATCCCCAAAGAGATAGGCAGGTGCATAATCAGTGCACCCAGGATTAGAAGAAGACACTAAGTCCCACAATGTGATAGGTGGCAAGCCTATCGCTAACCAGGCACATATCCAATCCTGAGCAACATTTTTTTATAAGAAAATTGGAAAAACCAAATCTTCTTTTCGTTGGCTGACCCGGAATTCGAACCCGTGACCTCATGCAGTCAAGTCCAACACCTGAACCGCTAGACCACGGAGGTGAAAAAGAAAAGTATATCTCCAAAGAAGTAAGCAGAAGCACAACTACAATTTACCGAAGACACTAAGTCCCATAACGTGATAGATGGCAAGTTTATTGGCAATCAGTAAAATGTGCAATCTCAAGCAACGTTACTTTTATTAGAAAATTAAAAATACACTTTTTTTGTCCTACCCGGGGATTGAACCTGGGACCTCTAGAAGTCAAGTCCGATGTTGGACCGCTAACCCACAGAGTCGATAAAAATGAATCTTCATATTTCGTCAATGGATGTACCAATTTTGGTATATTTTTTTTTTTAAATTGAAAAAACAAATTTTCTTTTTGTTGCCCAACCCAGGATTCGAATCCCAAACAAGGCCAACACCTGGACCGCTAGACCACAGAGGCGACTAGTGTATATGTGTGTATTTCTGAAGTTCTAATAAAGATAGCGTTGTACTGGATTTGACATATGCCTGCTTGGGGTTAGGCTTTCCACCTATTACATTGTAGGACTTACTGTTTTCGGCTAGTCGTGGGTGCCTAGGTTATGCCCCTGCCTACTTCTTCGGAGATATGAGCGTGAAGAAACTTTTATTTTAAAGTGTGTATAAACAGCGACAATATACTACGCTGGCGAAGTCGAACGGCAAACAACTAGTATAAATAACTGGCATAAAATGTATCTCAAACGTTACTGATCTGCATAGCTCTAGGGAGTAAAGCATTTGAATGGGCGTCTTCTCACTGTTTACTTTTATCTATCTAGTACCTATTTTATAAATAAGTTAGCTGTAAGAATATTTTTGATATATTTTTTAAAAGTAAATTTTCGTAATTAGAAATAGAAATGTATTACATTATTATTTAGCTGGTTTGTCAAACTTACTTCTGCCTTAATTAAATCAAATATTGAGTTTTTAATGTAAACATATTATTTCAGACAATATTTAACCCAATAAAAAAATATACCAAAATTGGTACATTCATTGACGAAATATGAAGATTCATTTTTATCGACTCTGTGGGTTAGCGGTCCAGCATTGGACTTGACTTCTTGAGGTCCCAGGTTCAATCCCCGGATAGGACAAAAAAGTGTATTTTTAATTTTCTAATAAAAGTAATGTTGCTTGAGATTGAAAATTTTCCTGATTGTCAATAAGCTTGCCATTTATCACGCTATGGGACTTAGTGTCTTCGGCAAATTGTAGTTGCCCTGGTTGTACTTCTGCTTACTTCTTTGGAGATATACTTTTTTTTTTACCTCCGTGGTCTAGCGGTCCAGGTGTTGGAATTGACTGCATGAAATCCCGGGTCGGCCAACAAAAAGAAGATTTGGTTTTTCCAATTTTCTTATAAGAAAAATGTTGTTTGTGATTGGATATGTGCCCGGTTGGCGATAGACTTGCCACCTATCACATTGTGGGACTTAGTGTCTTCGGCTAGCCGTGGGTGCCCTGATTGTGCCTCTGCCTACATCTTCGGGGATATGGGCGTGAAGATACTTTTTTTAACATAAATAATAATAAATAAATAAATAAATGGTCAAGACACACAAATTGAACCTAACCACAAAGTAAGCAAATTATATGCTTGTGTTATGGGTGTTAGTCAACAATTACAATACATATAAATACTTAAATAAGTACCAGAATATATTTAATATACACCCAGACCCGGACATTCAGACATCTAAATGTTCATCTAGATGTTAATTGCAAGATTATCTTTTGTTAATAGTCTTGCCTTTTGTTCTTTATTCTGTATGTTGGCATCATAGACTACTTTTCAAAAAATACTAATCAAATAGCGGTTTGGTAACTAACTTGTTGTTGGTTTTTTGGAGTTTTTAAATATTTTTTTTTTTATGAAATTGGAAGGCAGACAGGCAGATGGATTTCCTGATGGTAAGAAATTCACGCTTCCTAGATACACCAAAGGGCAAAGGTGGTAATCGTGCGTTGCCAACCTGAGGCCGGGATCTTAGGCCTCGAGCAAAAGTAAGTTTACCGGCTACCTTACCCTCCGAACCGGAACACGTCATGACGTTATGGCGGCAGGAATAGGTAAGGCGGTAGTATCAATCCGGGTGAGTCACTGATAAACTTTATCACCTAGTCAGATGTCACGGCGACGGTGACGGTGACGGTAAGCCTGTGCTCACTTTTTACGAGCTGCCTGGCAGGAAGACAGATGGTCTATTCTGCAAAGGAGCTCGGACCAAGACGGGGCCAATTGAACTAATCTATAGTTAACTTAAAAGTATTCACAAAATAAGCAGCTTTATTGTAATACGTCTATTGAGCTCAATGAAATATGATATCAATAAATAACTCACTTCTGATTGTCAATTATTTATGACTATCCCCAAGAAATAACTTGGTATTTTCGATATGAATGCGAACTATTAAGCTGCTTTCATCTTTATGCTGCCAATAAATCTGTCTAGTTGGAAATATTAATACAAATGTATATAATTTTAGGTCATGTTAATGAAAACAATATATTTATAGGATACATGGCGTGAATATATATATATATATATATATATATTCACGCCAAGTTTTTTATAGGGTAGGTAGAGAGTATTGAGTGCCAAATTTTACAATTCTGAAACACCTGTCTGGCTTCCTTCACATTCATTATCCTTTTCAAATGATCACGCCGGTCTATCTATATCTAATAGATCTGATCGTTGAATGTCAACCTTGATCTTTAATTAAACTCTTTAAATCTTCAAATGAAGTATTAACTCGAAAAATCAATGTGACTACAATCAATTCCACTGTGTTGATAATAGATATGATAACTTATTTATTTGTAGCTGGTTCATATTATTTCTTACAATAGATACTTCAACAAAATACCACATAAAACATATTAAGAAACACGCACAAACATTTTCCCCTAAAAACAACAATAGGCAAAAACGGAACAAACTTTGATCGGAGTAACAAAGATCGAGCGGCATTTCGCGTGACCGTCGAATGACAAAGTGTTTCCAAACAAACTAACAATGGAGGATAAATGTCTTCAATTACTTATTTATTGTACTCTATTGTTCAGTGAACGTTTGATGTTATGGAGGTATTTAGCATATACATCAGTTAAGTTTGTTGAAAAGGACATTAAATAACCCTTTATTGCGTCAAATAAATCGTATTGCTAAATTTATTGTATTATGAACAACTTTGTAAATTTATTTGATTAATAATACTTTTAATGGTTCCGTACCTAAAAGGGTAAAAACGAGTATTACTAAGCCTCTACTGTCTGTCTGTCTCCAGGCTGTATCTCATAAACCGTGATAGCCAAAATCTGAAATTTTCAAAAATAATGTATTTTCCTTGCCACTATAACAAGTACTTAAAATAAAAAAAAATATTAACAGAGGTCCCCATAAAATTAACGTGATTTTTCGTATTTTTACGGTAAAATGGTAACAGGCAGGTGTTTCAAATTTCCACAGAATATTGAGTTGTATATTACCTTCAAAAATAAATAATTAAGTAGTAATAAAGTTAATATGAAAGGAGTAAGGATAAGGAGCGTGATTATCTATTATAGAGGATAGTAAGGAACCCTTCACGCAGGAGTCCAACTCGCACTTGGCCGGTTTTTTCATTCGACTTAGCGCAATAATAAACTCTGCCTTGTACTTACATAAAAATCTTAATTAGAAAATTAAAAATAATATATACAGAAAAAAATGGAGTAAGACAATAAACTAGCCGTGTCTCTCTTGATGGTAAGATACAACCGTGGCCTACAGCAACTATTATAGTAATAGGAGTGCTGATAGAGTTGACTAACCTACCTTCCAGATCGGAATATGACAGAGTCAATGTGACAGCAGGAATAGATAAGGGGATGGATTCCTACCCGGTCAAGTTTCTGCTTAGCATAATAAGCTCGCCTATTAGCTGCCTGGTTTAGGGATTTATCACTCATTCCTCTCGGCGGACCCGGTCCAATACGGGTATAATCCAAACGATACCAAACCGGTCAAAAATTGTATTGTGTTTTGCCATACGTGATAATCCCTTAAGAAATTTATTTTTATTCTAAGGTTAGAACCGGTTTATTAATGGCGTGTTAGTTATGAAGTTAATACTCAGGGAAAAACAAGTACAAGAGTTGTCTTGGTATAAGCGCTTTGCCTATAACCTATTTATATGATAAAAAGTCGTGTTAGTTACACTATTATAACTCAAGAACGGCTGAACCGATTTCACTGAAACTTTATGGAAACGTATCTAAAAACCAGGAGTATGACATATCTCGTTTGACTGCGATAATATTATTTTTTCGGATAATATATTAAAGGGTGGAAAGCATTTCGCCGAAGTAGATAGTGTTTAATGTATATAGTTCGGTTTCTCATAGTAAAATGTACCTAAACTTTTACCCGTGTTGGTCCGGGCTCCTTTGCAGAATAGACCACGCCTTCCTGTCAGGTAACTCTTAAAAGGCGAGCAAAGGCTTACCGTCACTAACACCGTGACTTACTACTAGGTGGTAGAGTTTCGCAGCAACTAGTCTGGATTGGTTCCACCGGTATATCTATTCCTACCGCCATAACGTCCAATGCTTGCCGTTGACGTGTTCTGGCTCGGAGGGTAAGGTAGCTGGTAATCATACTTTTGCTCGAGGCCTAATATTCCAGACTCAGGTTGGCAACGTACCATTATCACCTTTGGTGATCTAGGCGGTTTGTCTTTTGTGTCTCTTACTATCAGGAAATCCGTGTGCTTATTTGCCTTCTATTATAATAAAAAAAAGAAATAACTCCTTTTAAAAAAAGAGACATTAGCATAAACACATGCAAGAAAAACACTTCCACACGAAAAGCTGAAATTGCTATCACTAAACAAATACAACAAGAACGCAGCAACACGAAAAAAACTTCTATTTTCCACTAGTCTGCGATTCCGAACGAAACATCTCACCTATCTGCGCATAACAGACGATTGAATACGAAATAAAAAAACAAGCCAAGCTGAATCAAGCTCTGATTGCATACAGATCTTTAAATTCCATTCTAGTAACTCAATTCCCAATTGAATGATATCATTCATTCATTTGAACGTTTAATTAAGTGAGAATGAAGGTTTTTAATGCAATTCGAAGCTCGTATAGTGTTTCCGCACAAAGTGAAACTGTGTCAAGTTAAATAAGGATCATTTCACATTTGAACCAAATTTATTCACTTAGATCAGTGAATACACATATTTTGTACGTATATTACTTACGTATAGGCTTTTATAATTGTTGTGATAAAACGAATTAAAATTATACACTTCAGGTTAGATCGTTCATAATTGGATAGGTTAGAATAGTTGACCTAAAATTAGGTTTTTTTAAATGGTCGCCTTTGTGAATTCTGGAGGTTCAGGGTTCAATTCCTGGGTCGGGCAACAAAAAAAAATAAAAAGGGATATCTTCAATTTTCCATTAAAAATAACGTCGCCCGGGATTGGATATGTGCCCGGTTGGCGGTAGGCTTGACACCTATCACATTGTTGCTTAGTGTCTTTGGCTATTCGTGGCTGCCTTGGTTGTGCCTCTGCTTACCCTTTCGCGGATAAGGGCGTGAAGATACTTTACTTTTTTTAAATGCTTTATGAAACTTATCTTTTTGATATGAAACATCTATAGGCGCACGTAAAACAGATTTCTGGTTATATGATGGTACATATCTTTACTAATATTATAAAGAGGAAAGATTTGATTTTTTGTTTGTTTGAAATGTATAGGCTCCGAAAATACTGGGCCGATTTCAAATTTTTTTTCACATCTAGAATGCTACATTATCTCTGAGTGACATAGGCTATATTTGTAACTAGAAAAAATTAGGGATCCCTACAGAAAATTCAAAAATGTTACACACGGTGTAAAAAAATTAGCTATAAAATGTCTGCCCCCGCATGCGCTGCGAAAACCATTGACAATATCAGTATAAGATGTTCTACAATATTAAATAAAATATTAATATCTGCAAAAAAGATCGCAACACCATATATCTAACTATTATAGTTACGGAAATATAACCACTTTTATATATTTTAAAAGTTATTAAAAATAGTGGTAATATTTGGAATATTTTACTTATACCTTCCTATTTATCCTAATCTAAATAAATCATTTTACATTGTAGAATGTTTTAATACCTTGAGATTACTTTTTGAATTATTCAAATTGAAAAGTCCATTCAAAAGATATTACAAAATTAAAAATGTAATTCTTAACCAAATACCTACCTACGCTAGAAAATTATAAATCGCGCGCATGGTGCGCGACGGCCGACGACACCACGTGAGTTTGTATCACACTAGCGACTTGACCTGGCTTCGCTCAGGTAGTAGAATAATAGAATTAATCTGGTAATGTAATTTATACTAATAATAAAGAAAAAGATTTTATTGTTTGTTTGTATTGAATAGGCTCTAAAGCTGCCCGGCCGATTCGGTAAATTCTTATTCTATTCGAAACCCGCATTACCGTTAATAAAAATAGGATTTTACCTCGGTAACCTGCTTCATTCCTAAGGGAAAACAGGTAATAGGACAGCGGGAGTAGGGGAGAATGTTAGATATGTTGAGATATGTGGCAGTGCAGCCAACTACTGAACGGCTTCACCGATTGGGTTGAAATTTTGTGTATTTCCACTATTTCTCAGAAACACGTATTAGGTATGCAGAGCAAATATTTTTTTTATACACGTACATAAAAATTAATCGTCGTAATGTAGGTCACTACGAGCATACTCAGAACTTTTGACAGGATAGATACTTGATTGCTGGTTTGTTTCTATTGAAGAGTATTGAAAATTATTTTACGATTGAAAGCGAATACTGTCCCTGATGAACATATGCTTCATTCCCACAAGACAACGGGTAATAGGACACCGGGTCGTAAAAATGATCCTTCCGTACTTACCTATTTCACATATCTAACTTCTAAACGGTTAAACAGATTTGAAATTTTAAATGGGTATTTCGATAGCTTTTTCTATGGTTTCAAAATACAATTGGACCCGGTAAGTGGAACTGCTGTCGGTATATCATCTACACTATAATTTTAAAGAGGAAAGATTTGATTATGTGTTTGTTTGTATTTAATAGGCTCCGAAACTACCGGACCGATTTGAAAAAACATTTTACTATTAGAAGCAGTCATTATTGCTGATGCACATAGGGTACCTTATTTCTATGAAAAATTAGAAATTTGTCCATCCGTGCGAAGGCGGGACGGGCTGCTAGTATATAGTCTATATGCAGAAGTGTGTACGATGTGGCGACGCGTCGCCATGCGCAATCGACTGTGCGATTCTCTCCTATCGTAATATTTTATTTTATCATTATGACATATTTAGTTCCTATCACAATCTGCTATTTTTTGCATATTACTTTTACAAAATAATGTCGATGTTTCACATCTGCCAAGCATCCCGTGACGGTTCATATTTTTTAACAAATATTTTTATCTGTTTTACCTTATATTTAAAGTTTACAAGACCCTTCATTGTTCTTTCAAGGAGTAAAATAATTTTCAGAATACATTACATAATTTGTAATTGTATAAAAATGTTAGAAGAGTGAATTCTGTACCTAAATTAAAGATATTTAAAAAAAATAAGTGGTGATGACTGAAAATAGACAGCAGCAGCAAACGGGACACATACTCTGTCTGTATTTCCTCTGCAATTCACCATAAACCTTTCTTTTTAAGAAATGTTGCTCTCCTATTGGTAAAAGGCAATTGCCGTTTATAGACACCATAGATGTTACTTATAGTTGATAGATTAGGTCATGCTCTACTGGTTTTCTTCAGAATCAGAACCAGAATATCGTTTGTTTTACATAGAAAATAAAAAGGCCTACTTTTAATGCGTTCACACTATAGGAAAATCTACTACCGGATCGATACAAACACACTGAAAATCCGGCGAAAGTAATTCAGCGGATCTTTTTCTCTCATTTTACAGTACAAGAAATATTAAATTTATTTAAAATATTATGTGATAGAACATTAAATTTATTAGAGATTAGCCGACGTGGCTAGTTTCGTGCCAAAATCACATTCGTCGCCAAATCGTGGTCTAGCGTTTGGATTTTCCAATTTTCTCATAAAAAAAATGTTGCTCCAGATTGGATATGTGCCTGGTTGGCGATAGTCTTGCCAACGATGACATTGTGGGATTTCGTGTCTTGCCTCTGC
>NJDC01008753.1:5877-26468 GCA_002245475.1 Calephelis virginiensis
AGTCTCCGAAACCGGCGTTTTTGTATGAAAAGGGTTATGAATGTGAAGGAAGCAAGACAGGTTTGTCAAGATCGTGAGGTCTGGCACTCGATACTCTCTGCCTACCCCGTAAGGGACTTGGCGGGAAAATATGTATTTTTTTTCTTTTTTTGTTTGGTTGTGTTATGTCGGTTGTGTATTCATGCGGTCATATTATACGTAGCGAAGCGCGTACCTGGCCGCTAGTGTACTATAATATCCCTGAACAAGTTACATAAATTCAATCTAACCCCAAATTTAGCAACTTATATCCTTGTGCTGAGTGTTAGTCAACGATTCTATTACATAGAAATACTTAAATAGATACCAGAATAAATTTAACAAACACCCAGACCCGGAAATGTAGACATCTAAATCCCCACAAATTTCTGCTCCGTCGGGAATCGAACCAGAGTCTCGCGGTTGGTCAGTGTAGTTAGGCTTGTACGCTAGCCACTCGGCCAACGAGGATAGCAGGGATGGAAGATAAAATATGGTGTGATTGAAAACAGATATATAAAGTGGATGTAGATGGGTAAAGTTACTCGAGAAGACCTATATTTGAAATTTCACTGTTTAAAGACAACCATATATCGTATAACATAAAGTTCCTTATATGGGTGAACATTTAGCAGTATGGAAATATACTGATACTGCTTTAAGCGTTCACGGTAATGGAATACCAGGAAATAAGAGGAAAATACTTAATTTTTGTGTACTTAAGGCTCTACACTTAGTCAGCCAGAAGAGCCAATCGCCGCACTCCCCCGTTCCATGATTACTATGAAATATTGCGTTTTAAACTAAACGTCTTAAGCGACAAATCACTATTTTTGACACTAAAAGTAATTTGAAAAAAATATATAAAAAGTGAAACGATTATCCTAAAAGTATAATAGTGATCTATGTTTATGTTAAATCTGGTGTCGATATTTTCATATTTGAAGTAGACAGATGGGTTTTGCTTTCAAAAAAGAGTTAATTTTTTGATTTTTTTCTAATGAGCAAAGTGAAATGAATCGTGTTTTGGAAACAGTAGTCTTGTGAAGCATATTAATGTTAATGTTTTGTATTTTTGTCACCAGGATCCATGATTGCTTTGTATGAAAAAAAAAACATTATATTGCTGACGTATTTTAGCGTACATGGACCCTTAAATAACGTAACTGTGAAATTAAAATAGGTATGTTACAGTTTTTTGTGCTTAAGTTAAATATAACATGGGTACATTACAGTTCTAATGTGCTTAAGTTAAATATAACATCAGTACTTGGCAGTTTTACTGTGCTTTAGTTAAATTTAACATTTACTTATATGTGAATTGACAATTCCACTAGCATTTTTCGATCACAAATGTATTTTAAATATTCAATTTAAGTTTTAGCTTTAAACATCATGCATTTTACAACAAGCTTTTATTTATTTAACCTATTCCAAAAACTATGAACAATGTAATTTGAAGTCCAGTATCGCTCCAGTATTTAAATTTTTGCATTCACATGTTAATCTTGGCAATATCGGTTTGTAATTAACGAAATGAGATTCAAATTTAGTTATTCAAACTACACACTAAACTTTTGACTGTTTGAAATGAGATTATACAAGATTTTTTTTAATTTTTTTAATGTGAGGTTGGCAAGACTTTCCTGATGGTAAGTGACAACCGTGGCCTGGCCACCATAGATGTTACAGTTGCGTCGCAGTCCTGACAGGGATGATATAAACTATGTAGCTATAGACACATATACACACACAGAGACACGTCAAACTTAAAACTTTTTCCATCAGGGGTAAAAAAAAAGTTGAGAGGTGTCAAGGGACACCCGGATGGAACGAAGTTCTTTCTCCCCCCCTCTCTCTCTCAATCTCTAGTAATCTCTACCTCCATATCTCTTCTAGAGAGTGACAGAGAAACATGAAAAAAAATAAAAAAAAGAAAATAAAAGAAAATAAAAATATAAAGAAAAGAAAATAAAAAAAAATGTCCGACCCGGGATTCGAACCCGGGACCTCATGCAGTTAAGTCCAACTACTGAACCGCTAGACCACCGAGCAAAAAGCGTCGTGACAACATTTTCGTAAGAATTTTTCCGTCTAGCTCCCTTTCACAACGCGCAATAAGGAACTTCATTCCAAAGTCAAAATACCATAAAGAAAAAGCAAATAAAATGCAGGCCAGCTTTAAAATTCTGCTACAGAATGTATGCAAGTTGAATTTCAGTTTCATTACAAATTCACTGACACAGCGATTGATCTGTGCAAATCCCCAGCTTCTGCAGGGTTCACAAATCAGAGGTGAATTTAGTGAAGCCTTACGTACCCAATACTCCATACGCTAAGGCTGCAAACAGACTGGATTTTACAAAACTTGTGTCAAGTAAAATTTGTGTCAAAAACGTTAATTTTTTACGACTAATTGAATTGTAGCCACCTCTTTGTTAACCGACTCTAAAAAGGAGGAGGTTCGCGATTCAACTATGGTTTTTTTTATAGAAGAGGCAAACGAGCAAGTGGGTCACCTGATGGAAAGTGATCACCTCCGCCCACGGACATCCGCAATACTAGGATCACAGATGCGTTGCCGACCTTTAAGGAATGAGTACGCAACGCAAGTTTTATTTTTTATTTGTCACGTGATTATTCGGCCAAAAGCCAACCGATTTTGTTGTTGATTATTTTGTAGAAAGATAGGTCATGATTCCAAGGTGGTCCTATATTATTTTTATCATGATCCGGCTAGTGGTATTTGAGTTATACTTAAAAGTGTATACATTTATCACTTATAATTGGAAAGTGAGTATAGTTTTCACTTGTAAATGAAAAATTTATGCATTATTGTCGCTCAAAAACCACTCGTACGATGTTGATAAAATTTAAGTGTGACCATTTCGAAATCATTAGCTATCTTTCGAAAAAAGAATTATCAAATCGCGACGTAGTTTCCTATAAAATAGTTGGAGTCGGTTTTGATGTAACTTAATTATTCTCCGCTTAATTATTTATTATACCCTAACATTCGTTTATTACATTAGATAATGAGTCTTCAGTACGTTTGTCTGTGTGTCCGTAGATACTTAATCTGTGGTATCGCTTCTGTTTTTATCTAACCGAGTTCAAATGTTGAGTTAGCACTTTTTCAATAAACATAACTAACCACGTCTGTATAATATTCTAAATCTGAATACCAGAAGACTGGATATTTTAAGCCTGCTTTATATTATGCATTTTTTATTCACAGGAATAACTAGTAAATGTAACTTTTATTCTGATTAGATTCTTCAATTTGTAAACGATGTGGTTGTCATCATTACACACAAATTAAAATCATACTATTGAAGGAAGAAGAAGAACATGAGGCCTGCCATATTCATTTAGAGTTATATAAGGAATTTCGTTTTGAATAAAAATCGAATGCATCGAATCCATACAAACATTTGGAGCTACCACATACATTCGGAATTTCCGTCAGGAATTGATATGGTTTCGATTCGAAAGGGATTCCGTAAACGAATTTCGCATGTATGTTGCTGACCTTATAGTCAGCCATTTTAGTCCGTCTGTTTCCTACTTAAAAGCGCTTTATTTTATTTGCTCTGTGTAAGTCGAACAACGTGCTTGCCCATTTTAATGACTAATTTACCTTGTACGCTGAGCTTCGTGTAAACTTTGAGTAGGTTAGGAGTGTTATGAATAATTCTCTTTGTTGCTAAGTTACCATGAAAGTTTCGGGAATTTTAAATTTAATCAAGTTACTAGAAGCTTAAACAAACCTTTAAGTATGTATTTATAAATAAAGACAAATTATGTTAGGTCTTTTTAAATCAAATATATGGAACTCACTTACAACTTTTATGTGTTCTTTATTATTTTTAACATAGTACACCTGGATTTAAGACATGATATGTATCATCCAAATTATATAGTTATCATTTTTGTATTATAAAAATAATCGTTCTGAGTAATCGTCATGCAAAACCGGTAAACTGCTCCTATTAAATAGTATTTGTGTAAAACTAAATTTATTTTAACATTTTAACTAGCTGTCCCGGCGAACTACGTTCCGCCCGTTCAGTTGATATGGGAAAAATTAGAATGTTGGTTTTCCTATTTTTTTTGCTGTTGTCAGAATAAAATGTAACGTGTTCTAATAGAGGTACCCATCTATTTATCTGTTTTCAGCCTAATCGGTTTAACTTACACGACTTTCTTATATATAACTTGACGGACATCTTTCATAATTATGTATCCGTCGAGTTTTCATTGTTTTTAAGATGTAATCTGTTATTCGAGGTGGAGATAAATCCAAAGGCTCAAAAATCATGAAAATTGGTCCAGCATGTCTTGAGTTGTAAGTATAACAAACCCGTCTTTATTTTATGTACTCGTATATATAAAACGATAGCTCGTGAAGTGCTTCAGAGAGTTGTGATATGAAACATGGTGACCGCCAGCTACATCTCTATGGGTGCGTAGGGTAGCGGCTGCCTCTCGTAAAAAATCTTTGTTTTCACTCATTTCTTCCCGACTGAAAATTTAACGGTCTAGCTGTTCCGGCCAACTTCGTTCCGCCTGTTCAGTTTGTATGGGGAAAAATTAAAATGTCGCTTTTCGAACTTCCTTCTGCCCGTTCAGTTTGTATGGGAAAAATAAAATGTCCTTTTTCCTAGTTTCCTCGCTGTTGTAAGGGATAAAATGTACCCCATGTCCTTCTCCCGGTTCTAAGCTACCCCTCCCTCAACTTTCAGCCTAATCGGTTTAACTATCACGATTGATTCGTCTATCACATTTTTTTGTTTCTGCTGTTCAAAGTTTTCATACAAATAATTTACAGAGACGGTAGCGAGCATAGTAAACTTGAGAAGCCGAAAATTCATACCAAGGGCTCTGAGCTTTTACCAAGTTTACTAGACTCACTACCGCCTCTGTAAATTATTTGTATGAAAACTTTGAACAGCGCCTCTGTTGGTAACTAAGAGAAACACAATTTTAGAGCAAAAGTGTCATAGATTTCGACAAGTAACTTACTGGACGTAATCTATAACAACTCATGGTAAAGGCTCTGAGCGAAAATTACGACGGAGAAAGAATAAAACCACTGTATGCTGATTGCTGTCGCCGCATTACATACGGTGATTTTCATTTCACTGACCCGTTATATCTTCACCTTACTCACACATAAAATCAATTAAATAAAAAATATATTTGACCATATTGTACACGATAGTACTTTTATAACGATAGTTAAAGTAGTTCGTGTCAAATTATTCCCGAACCATAGCAAAATATCAAAAGTGTACAACCATAATATTCAAGTTTTTACTTCTGCCGGAGTACAACTATTATATCGCTCGGTTATAAAATATACATATAAACCTTCCTCTGCAATCACTTCATCTATTAAAATAACTGCATTAAAGTCCGTTACGTAGTTTTAAAGATTCAAGCATGAAAATTGTTTTCTTCATATTAACCATTTCTCCTGACAATAACTAACACAAAAAAAAATATTAGGACAGGGCAGAAGTTGTCATGCCCTTGCTATGTTTTTTGTTCTTGTAATTTTTTTTTATAAAAATAACTAAAGTATGTTCACGCACATATCCCTGAAGAGGTAGGCAAAGGTACAACCAAGGCACCCACGACTAGCCGAAGACACTTAGTCCCACAATGTGATAGGTGGCAAGCCTATCGCCAACCGGGCACATTTCCAATCCCGACCAACATTTTTTTTTACATTTTTTTGTTGGCCGACCCGGGGTTCGAACCCGGGACCTCATGCAGTCAAGTCCAACACCCGGACCGCTAGACCACAGAGGCTATTAAAAATAACTATTACAAAAAAAAAAGAATTAACAAAATTGGTGTATGCATTCAGGCGTAGGAAAATTGGTATTTATTTTAATTACAAAAGATTAACTGAACTAATGTAAATATTATTTTTCATATTAAAGATTCTTCGCATTAACTAACACATTTAGGCTTGATGCGATGACTAAGGAAAATGGCGAAATTTTTTTATAAGTGGATAAGACAAGCATTTATTGAAAATCAGTTTCTTTAAATGTTATGAATATTGGAAAAACATGTTTTGTTGAATAACTTTGCACACATATTTTTTACGCATAAATCTTTTATTGAAGCAAACAAAAAAAGATGCTAATTAAACCGTTCTTGGGTAGCAACGATCAGCCGTAAATTTTTAGCGTGCCGTCCGGGTGCCTCTAAGGTGATAGAGGACATATTTTAATAATAAATATCAACGATACGCTATGTGAAAATAAACTAATAAACTTGTATAAGAGAAAAATATTTGCTTGTATTTATGTTTTTTGTAGTCATCGTGTTAGAGCAAGTTTATTAACTGAACTACTTTTAGATATTTTCAAAGATTTCGAAAAAAAAACATTTTTTATGATTTTGGAAGACAAACAAGCAGACGTATTCCCTGATTTTACTAATGTGAAAGTAGCAACATGTTTCTAAAGCAGGCAACTTCATGATGTTACTTTTGTGTGACAGATGCGCGCATATTAAAATTTAACTCTCATATTTCTTTCAATACGCGCCAAAAGGAGTAAAAATATAGTCTTTTGAAAATTATGATTACAATATTAATTATTTAAAGCCAGGTAAAGTTGTTAAACCGCGAGTTTAGCAACGCCTTTAAAATGTTATTTAACCATTTTACTATCATAGCTTTCAAGTATTGATTTCATTCTATATAACAATATGTTGGTACCAGTTATCATATTGTATTCAAAGTATACTTACAGTGTGGTTGTGACACAAATGCTCGTTCCAGGTAAATGTATTACACAATGAATGGAACAAGAAAGGATTCCGTTTACTTGAAGGTTTTCATTTCATAAGCCTGTTGGCAGTTTCACCGGCAACACTTTATGAAGTTCTCTAACTTTAGTAATTAAATTAGCTCCTTTTGTACAAGTTGTTTTTTATGTTAATGACAGGTAACAAGCTTTTTTGTAGGTAAAACAACCGTGTTTTAGACACCATAGATGTTATGGGTATTTTGTTCAAATCCACCGGCTACTGGGACTGAAATAGAACGCTTTGATTTTGGTAGCAAAAATAACTGGTCTGCTGTTTGACTTAACTTCATGAGGTCTCGGATTTGATCCTCAGGTCAGACAACCGTAAGAAAATTGTAGCAAAACGCCAACATTGGGCAAAAGCTTGTATGCGGAATTCCATTTCTCGTTTATTAGGCATGGTACTGTATTGTTAAAAGTAAAACTTTGTAAACTTTAAACGTGTTTATCTGTCACCAACCTTTTAATCTTTCATCGCTCTTACAAAATGTGTTTTCTGAATTTCTTAATAAAAATAATGTTCCTGGGATATGTGACTGTTCCGCGACAGGCTTGCAATCCATCATATTGTCTGACAAAGTGTCTTCGGCTTTTCATTTGTGTCCTGGTTGTAACTCTACCTATCTCATAGAGCATACAGGCGTGAAAATACTGCTTCTACTAGAAATAAGCAAGTGAAATGGATCCCCACTTGGTAAAGATGCTGCACAGCACTCTCATACAGGTTTTATTGTTAATGACTTATTTAACTTGTTGCCTCTAACGAACTAGGAAAGGTAGATGGTATTCTACCCACGGACATGTGCTGACGAATTCAAATTTAAATTATTTACTGAATTACATTTCGTTCTTTCTGCCTTAAAATTATTTCTTGTTAATATTTTACTTGTCAAAAACTAATGAATGTATTATAAGTCTGTGGAGATGGGATCTACGACAGAATGGCGACTCCATCTGTCATTCAATTAATATGAATGATTTCGTTCCCTTTGAAAATTTCTATTGGAAATTATTTTAATATTGAAATAACGATCAAAAATGGGATTGCGACCAGTTGTAAAGTTGGAACATTGAGCTTTAAGCTCTAAGTAAGTATAAAAGACAGCTACTCTCCAACCCATAACATGACAATGGTGATCACAGATACTTTAGAGACAGACATAAGTAAGGATAGTGGCGATCTGAAAAAGGATTGACAATACTCTAGCTTTTGATTGATTACACTAGTTACAACAATAAATACAAAATCGTAAAAGGCGAGCACAGACTCGCCGTTACTAAGACTAGGGTAATGTAGCCAGTAAACTTACTTTTGCTCAAGGCCTAATATCCTGGCAACAGACTGGCAACGCACCATTACTACCTTTGGTGTCTCTAGCCGGCGTGAATTTCTTACCAACAGGAAATCCCTCTGCTTGTTTGCCTTCCAATATCTTAAAAAATAAATACAGTAATACAGAATCCTTAATTATCTTAATAGATTGGGTGGTTTCAACCCTTCCTCAGAGAGGTTTGTTTATATAGTAGCAGGATCCAATAGACTACGTATAGACAGTCACTAACATTGTATGATGCAAGTTCAGGCATTGTTTTTGAAGTGAATACTCCTTTAGCGTTGCGCACTTTTTTGTAATGGGTGAAAACTTCTAAACTCACGTCAGATCGTCAGATCGTAAGACAGCGCACTGCGCATGCGCGAATAAGATGGTGAAGATCGCTTGCACGAGATCTAAAATTAAACGTAGATTCATTGCTGTTTTTGTATTGCTTACATATTTCCGAACAGTATAGGATTCACAATGGATAATACCAGTACGAGTGAGTGTAAAACAATCGCATAAACAACTGCGGGTCGGCCCCTTGCGTTGATCTGCAGTATTAAATAATTGTACTGTAAAGTGTAAACTGTTTCTTGCTTTCAATGCTTTGCAGTTTGTGATAGATAAAATAGGTATTAGTTAAGTAAAACATCTTTTAATTTGTTTGTGACTTTTTGGTATATCATAGTTTCTCAGTTAATAGAAATCACAGTACAACATTGTGAAGAAAGTATATCTATATTAAATTGAACTGAATTAAGTATAAGTTTGCTAAAATAAATATTTCGCCATATTTTATCTCATAAAAAATACTATTTTAACTGGCCGAGATAAATTATGACGTGGCCGTGCTAGTAGGTAGGTAGCGTACTGATGTTTCATGGTTTAGCACAGAGTACTAATAGGTAGGTACTTATAGTATTAATAAGGTGTAGGTACCAGTACATTTTACGGATTGTACGATTACAGTGCGAATCCAAAAATGACCGATTAAACACAAGACTATTGTTTTATACTACATTAATAATAAAACATTCATACTGATAATTAAAGCAATTCGTGCAAAATTATTCCCCAACCATTCCAAAATATCAAAAATCCCGTCTTTCTTTTTTGATTTTTGCATATTCCTAGATTTTCTTTTCTTAAGAACCTCCCTAGCATTAACAAAATATAACATCAGAACAAGATTTGTTAGGTTAGGACCACCTCGTACGTAAGCTCTGTCACATTAACAATAATTTTTAAAATCGTTTAAGAAATGTATCTACGAACATAATTGATTAACACACATAAAAATATAAGAGTCGATCATATAACCTTTCCATCTCTTTTTTGAAGTTAATCAAAATAGCCGAAATGGTCAAACACATCGTTTTAGTGTATGTTCATAATTTATCCTTTGCTTTTGACATCATATACGCGTATTAATACATACCAGTGGTCGAAATTCGACCATAATTAATTAAAATTTTAAATTATTCAATATTAAAAATTAAAGATCACACATTATGAAGGTTCTATTGTCAATTATCTTTTTGATAAAAACGCCATCTTCATTTATCAAGACCAACTACTTTGTTTCCAAACATTATGAATATAGTTTGTGCGCCATCTGTGATCTTCTATCGTTATCAATATATTTGTTTGAGTGTGTCAAATGTTTGGCAGATGTGTTATGTTTTCTTTTTGATTTATTGCACTTTATAATCATTATTATTGAAAAATGTAAGTGTTCTGCATTCCTCCTACATAATCTTATATATAAAATTCTCGTGTCACAATGTTAGTCTGCATACTCCTCCGAAACGGCTTGACCGATTCCTCTGAAATTTGGTAAGCATATTGGGTAGGTCTGAGAATCGGCTAACATCTATTTTTCACACCCCTAAATAGTAAGGGTGATTCACCCCTATTTTTTTTACTTAAATCACATTAAAAATATAGCAGAACAACGTCTGCCGGGTCAGCTAGTATACTATAAGTTTACTAAATATCATGCTCCTCTGTCCAAAGTTTTTGTATCATTCATTAATATCATGATAATTTATTCAGTGACAAATGCGTATGTAACATTATTGACTTTTAAACTAACTCGAGATGAAAATACAGTTCAATTGGACTGTATGTTTGTTACGCGCCAATTTATAGTCTGGACGATTTCATCGTTGATGTCTATGACCATGTCCGTCTTCTGGTTCAAAGCTGCCTTCATATCAGTTTTCAGACAAATCGGTTAAGACATGCTTGAGTTATAATCAGTACTATTTAGCACTACTTTCTTTTATACATATAGACTATATGTATAAAAATCACCGCAAGAGCCAATTTGTAGATTAGAATAGACCATCAGTCTTTCTGCCTGGCAGTAAGTGAGACAAGAGTAGATAAGAATAGAATTTAAAAAAAATATAATTAGTACATATATAGTATATTATTAGTACTCGTATTATTACACTTAAACAAAACAGATTTTTTGATAGAATAAACTATTCACAAAAGAAATGTAATAAAAAAATGAGCCTTATTCTAATAAATCTCCGCTACGTGGGTTTTAGCGCATTTACAATTAGACTAGTTTGTATCGTGTTTTCGTTTGAGGCTAAAATCACGATTCTGATATTCAAAGAGACCTCAAGAGAAAAGTGCCTGCATGCGTTCTCGCGTGCACGTGGATATGCATGCGGGGTTGGGGTCGTCGGGGATGTGGTCGTAAAGATACTTTACTTTATGCAAGAAAACAAAGTTGCTTCATAGTCAAGTAATTTACTCATTTATTACCTTATCTCGGCTTCCTGTTCCTGAAAATAACAACTACACACAAAAATGAAAAAATTCCAATAACGCCTCTTATGATATATTTAGCGGAGAAGTAGTTGACTTATGTCTTTCCAAAGAACTAGGCCTTAATACAAGGAGTTACCTCTGTATAGTTGCTCTTTAGCTAATGGTAAATTATGCAAGAAAACAAAGTTGCTTCATAATCAAGTAATTTACTCATTTATTACCTTATCTCGGCTTCCTGTTCCTGAAAATGACTGGCCGTTATGGAACGTGCCGCTAACAGATGGCTTTCAGATTGTAATTAAACTAATGTCTTTAAGATTTAATTATTGATAAAATATAAATATACTAATGATTATGCTTACATAACTTTATTATTAACTAGCCGAGCCGGCGAACGTACCGCTTGACAGTTTTTATTTAGTTTATATTAATTAAAGCACTGTTTTTTTGTATTAAAGGCAAAGAAGCAGACGGATTTCCAACTAAAGACACCACAGGTGGTAATGGTGTGTTGCCAACCTGATCGGGATGTAAGGCCCCGAGCAAAAGTAAGTGTACCGGCTATCTTATTCTCCAAACCGGCACACGTCAATATCGAGTCTATATGTCGACAAGAATAATTAAATGAAATTGAATAGTTTGTCCTATTTTCCCTGCTATTTCCCAACTTTTCTGTTTATAGGAAATTAGTCGAAATCGGCCCACCCATTCAGGCGTGATGCGATGAGCATAGGAAATTGGGAATCCTTTATTAAAATATATAGATTATGACGGTCCGTCCGTTTTTAGCAATATTTTTTTTATGTGTAATCATAGTTCACAAAATCGTTTGGTGGTTTGTAGTTTTCGAAAGGAGTTTGTAAACCCAAACATGATTAAACGAATTGGGCTCAAAAAAAAAATAATCACGTAAACTTTAAAAAAAACGTGCTCTTTTAGACAAGTCCATCTCGGAAAAGATTAAAATACATTAGCATTTATTAAGTGTATCGAAAAAACCATGGTTTTTCAATCAAAAATATGTTTTAAAATTAAATGACAATATTTATAAATATTTGCAGGCGCGCTTGCTTCGGACATAACGCTGCAAAACTAGTGATAATCTAAATTCATTTATTTAAAAAAAAATAAGTTTGGTAAAAAACTGAGATCATACTTAATCCAAAGGGTATGTTGGGATTACCCACATTTTTTTGTATAAACACATCTTCCATAGAAACTAATGTAATTATTTCCCTAAAGCAATGTCAAAAAGAGTGATTTTGTGAAAGTTTACAAAAACATATGCACGAAGAGGTCGGCAGTAAACAAAGCACCCACGACTAGCCAATGCTAAGTCCCACAATGTGATAAGTAGCAAGCCTATTGACAAGGCACATATTCAATTATAGACAAGCTTGTTTTTATTAGAAAATTGAAAATTTTTTTTTTTTTTGCCCGACCCAGGGATCGAACCCACGACTTCAAGAAGCCTTTTTTTTTTGAATGACTAACCGAGCAGAGTGCTCAGCCCGAGACAACATTATTTAGATGGATTGGGCTGTTACCTACAACGCCAGCACCAAGGGTTGTCTCCCGGGAGACCGTACCTCGACTTGGTGCTGCGTCTGGTTACTGGGTGGACTTGATGGAGGAGTATTTGTGGCTCGTCGCTCGGCGTTAGGCGCTGGCCGCAAGAGAGGTCTTCGTCGCCTAGACCGGCAGCGACAGTGTAGTAGTGTAATGTTAATGTGATGTAAGTTTGTCGTGTTCCGGTTTGGAGTTGGGAAAATAGCGTTTGCCGCGGTTATTGGGTCCGGAGGATCCGATAACACGTGGCGAGGTCTTCTATGATTAGAGGGAGCGTTCGCGACCGGTGTGTAGTCACACGCGGATGCTACAACTGGATTCGGATGGGCAGCCGTTTTTTCAAAGTAACGTTCGGATAGTTCTTTGAAATGCTGCGCTGTGGTGGGTAAATCGAGGTCGCGATGTAGGTCCTCGTTGCGAACGTACCACGGGGCACCCGTGGCAGTTCGCATGAACCTATTCTGGACTACTTGAAGCTTTTTGAGATGGGACGGGAAGGTATGCGCGAAGGCTACGCTACCGTATGCTAAAATGGGTCTAACACAAGTTTTGTAAAGTGTCACTTTGTTACGAAGTGACATTTTACTATTTTTATTAATAAGATAATGGAGACGGCTAAGTACGAACTTAGCCTTGTTTGTGACGCGCGTAATATGCGGTTCGAACGATATATTTTTGTCTAGAGTGACCCCTAGGTATTTTGTTGAATTTTCCCAGGGGATCGCTCTTCCGAACAGTTTGATGGTGCCCGGACTACGCCTGGGACTTAACCGTTCGGGTGTGAGACCTTGATTAAAGTACACCGCTGCACTTCAGGGTTCACTTCTATACGCTACTTCCTGAACCAGTCGCCCAGGAGAGTGGCCGCGTTTCTAAGATTGCAGCCTATTTGTTTACCGCGACGGAGGGTTGAATATAGAGCCGTGTCGTCCGCGAAGAGGGCTACGTAGACGCGTGGCGGTCGGGGTACGTCGTTCGTATAGAGGGTGTATAGTATAGATGAGAGCACCGAGCCCTGCGGCACTCCCGCCTCTAGTGGCCTACTGCTAGAGAGAGTACCTTCTACACGAAATCTGAATTTGCGGTTCGTTCAAGAAGCCAAATTCAACGCCGGACTGCTAGACCACAGGGACATTAGATATTTTTGTAAACAAATCAAAATTGTTTAACATATACGTAAACTCCGTATTTTGACCGCCTCGTTGGTGGAGTGGCTAGCGTACACACCTGACTAAATCGACCAACCACGAGGCTCAGGTTCGATTCCCGACGGGGGCAGGCTTTTAGATGTCTGCATTTAAGGGCTGTGTTTTTTATATTTATTCTGATCTCTATTTAAGTATTTATATTTATTAATATCGTTCACTAACACCCATAACACAAGCATATAATTTGCTTACTTTGGGGTTACAATTAATTTGTGTGGTTTGTCCAGGGATTTGTCCGCATCTCCGCAAACCGGACCCGCCTTCCACCTCGTGTGTTCGGCTAGTTGTAGATGCCTTGGTTGTGCTTCTGCCTAACTCTGCATAGACGCGGCTTGAAGACTTCTTTTATTTAAAATTTTTTTTTTTTCATTTCTAATTTATTTAACCATAGGTTTGACGTAGAATAATATTCTTCAAATAAAATGAGCAGTTCCTTTCAAGTTAAGGAGAGCAGCAAATAGCTCCAACTCCCAATAAAACCTATTTGCCGTTACCCGTAGTAAAATATGGGACACGTAATGAAAATGTTTTAATATTTTTATCAACATAAACTTCTGCTGTAATGGAATTTCATGCTCATGAATTGTAAGTAGGCAGGTATTTTAAGTGATACATTTCCGGTATGGCTTTCTAGATGTGTTCTATTACGTGGTAAAAATATATACAGGGTTACTGGTAACTAACGCATAACCTTTCTACTTTCTAGTGCGGTTTTAGTACTCAAAAGCAGGAACTTTTGTTCTATAACTTTTGGAAAACCACGAATACAGCATTTTGTTCACCATACAAAAAGTTCATCGACCTTTGACAAAATGTATGGAGAACAAAATTCTTTTTTCGCGATTTTCTAAAAGTTGTAGAATAAAAGTTGTTGCTTTAACGTGTTAAAGCCGCCCTACAATGATTAAGCCAGTTTATAGTTACCAGTAACCCTGTATATATTAAAAGCTAGGTTTTGAGTCAAAAAGCTAGACACGCTTTGAATAATTCTGTGCTTATCCCAACGTTATTGTACGGAAACGAGAGTTGGGTATGTCAGAAAGAGCATAAAAGTAGGATAAATACTGTCGAAATGAGAGTGCTACGGAAAATCTGTGGTGTAACGCTCGCTGGCCGCATTCGTAACAGTGAGATACGAGAAAGAGTGGGATTGAAAGAAAGTGTTGGTGTTAAAATGCGAAAGGGCATGCTCTGCTGGTTCGGTCATGTGGAAAGAATGACAGATGACAGATTGACAAAGCAGATATATAATGCGAATGTGGATGGATGTAGGTACCCAAGGTAGGAGGTAGGTAGGTAGGAGATCAAGGCTGACATTCCACGATCAGATCAATCGGATATTATCCGAGGGTGGTGTCAAGAGTCTCCGAAGGCGTATTTGTATGAAAAGGGTTATTAATGTGGAGGAAGCTAGTCAGGTTTGTCTGGATCGTAAAGTCTGGCACTCGATACTCTCTGCCTACCCCGTAAGGAACTTGGCGTGAAGATATATATGTATGTATGTGTTATGGCTGTTAGTGAACGATTCTAATACATGTAAATACTTATTTCATCGGCCACTCGACCATCGCCCTGCCTCCAACTCATAATTATCTAGATATATTAAAGAAAGATGTGTTAATTACACTATTTATTACTAAAGAACTACTGAACCGATTTAACTAAATATGGATGGAGAGGCAGCTTAGAACTAGGAGTTGTACATAGGATACTTCTTATCCTGTTCAGCTTCGAGGAAACTAAGAAAAACAACATTTAAATTTTTCGCATACAAAATCTACGCGTGGAACGAAGTTCGCCGGTACAGCTATTCACTTAAATACATATCTTTACGCCAAGTGCGTTACGAGTTTGGCCGAAAGTATAGTGTAGCGTCGTGACACTTGGACGACGCTTGCATACTTGCCTATCTTCCTCCATTACATACAAATACTCCTGCTTGGAGACCCTTGACACCACCACCAGAAAGTTCTGGAGTGATTGGTCTTGGAATATCAACCATCCACAATCGCGTTGTAAATATGTTTTGTCAATCTTTCTTTTGTGATTATTCTCACGTGTTATAATTAAAACTAGTGGTCGCCCATTGGTCAAAATTCGACCATTTTAATATCCAAATTTATCTTGTTGATAAGAACGCCATTTTCATTTATTAAGACCAACTACTTTGTTTCCAAACTTTTGAGTGCGCTATCTGTGATCTTTTATCGTAATCATCAATATATTTGTTTGTGTGTATATTTGTTTATTTATTGATTTAATGTACTTCATAAGCATTATTATTGAAAAATATTAGCGTTCTGCACTTCTCCTACACATAAACTATAAGTGTGCCAAATTTCATATTCCTGCGTCCGGAAAATTTTCGTTAAAAAGGGTGTAAAGTTATGGCATCACGTATAAATATACAGATATCACAATACGAAGCTTAAAATATCTTTATTTGTTCACTGTATTCAATAACGGAATCAAAGAGTTCAGAATAAGAGATTATAGGTCATGAAACAGTGCATCGATGTATAAATAATTATTAAAAATTGAAAAAACCCCCGACACAAGAACTTAATTTCCCTTTAAAAATCGGTTAATCTCTCCACTTTCACACCCACAACTTTTAAACGGCTCAACTGATTTTCATCATACGTGTCTAAGAACACTCGCACAGAAGTTTTCTTTAATACTTATAATTAAATAATAATAATTAAATAATAAAAATTAAATAATAATAATTTAATAAAATTATGACGTGGCCGTGCTAGTAGGTAGGTAGCGTACTGAAGTTTCATGGTTTAGCACAGAGTACTAATAGTACTAATAAGGTGTACTAGTACATTTTACGGATTGTACGATTACAGTGCGAATCCAAAAATGTCCGATTAAGCACAAGACTATTGTATTATACCACATAAATGATAGAACTTTCATACTGATAACAAAAGCAATTCGTGCAAAATTATTCCCTAACCATTCCAAAATAACATAAATGCACAACGTTAATATTCAAGTTTTCACTTCTGCCGGCACTCCCGGAGTGCAACCCGTCTTTTTTTTCTATTTTTGCATATTCCTAGCTTTTCTTTTCTTAAGAATTTTTAGCATTAACAAAATATAAGAAATTACTCGTAATTTAAGCGCAGTAAAACTGCAATAACCGATTTCGGTTTCACTAAGGAAGTCATGTACGTGTACAATAATTTGGTATTTGCCTCTATTTTCCTAGGATTCCGTCAAAACAAGATTTGTTAGGTTAGGACCACCTGGGACGTAAGCTGTGTCAAATTAACAATCATTTTTAAAATCGTTTAAGAAATGTATCTACGAACATAATTGATTAACACACATAAAAATATAAGAGTCGATCATATAACCTTTTCATATCTTTTTTGAAGTTAATTAAAATAGCCGAAATGGTCAAACACAGCGTTTTAGTTTATGTTCATAATTTATCCATAATTAATTAAAATTTTAAATTATTCAATATTAAAAATTAAAGATCACACATTATTAAGGTTCTTATGTCAATTATCTTTTTGATAAAAACGCCATCTTCATTTATCAAGACCAACTACCGTGTTTCCAAACATTATGAATATAGTTTGTGCGCCATCTGTGATCATTTATCGTTATCAACATATTTGTTTGAGTGTGTTAAACACATGGTAGATGTCAAATGTTTTATTTTTTTATTTAATGCATTTTATAAGCATTGTTATTGAAAAATATTAGCGCTCTGCACTTCTTATACACTTCAACTATAAGTGTGCTAAATTTCATACTCTTTCGTCCTCCTAATTTTCATACTCTTTCGTCCTCCTAATTTTCATAAAAGGTGTGCACGACGACCAAAGACAATGTAGCATATGACCAGAGACAAGTAGACGGTATCGGCGGGAGTGACCTAATCCGAAGGATGGCACGCGGTGGTACCTTACAGATACTTCGAGTCTATGTAAATATTGATTGATATCTTAGTGATTTTATTTTAAGTAAATAACGAAGATTTGTATATTATTATGGGCTTATATACTCTGTTTTGATTTATATGGTTAATCTAACTTAGAAAATGATGTTTTGGAATAGGTTTTAGATTGTTTTATAGCGTTTTGAGTATGTTTATTTGACAATTATAATTTACGTAAAATTCATGTCTGGATTATGTTCTATTGTCTAGATTTATGTGTAAAATGATAAAATGTATGTAGCTAGACCGTCTTATTGTAATACGAAACATGTAAGTCCTGTACATAGCCAAAAAATCGGCTAAGTTTAAGTTTGATAATAAAATGTAAAATTTCTTGTGTTTCACTTACCCGAATATAATAAATATGGGATATGTTGTTATAGGTAAGAAAACAATTGTAATGTGCATACGACCGCGCCCGTAACGCTAATAAATTTGGGAGCGCCGCGCCCGCACTTTTTATACTAAACTGCAGGGACAGGGTAGTATAAAAGGCAGAAATCGCAGAAATTCGCCGCCACACGAAAACCAAGCGCAGTCGCGTGCACAACTATGTATGCTAGGATAAGTCTAGACTAGACAATAGGTTTGTACTATGTTGTAACTTGATACTTGTACAATTTAATAAAGAAATTTAATAAAATATGGTCCCGGGGGTGAGGAATGGAATGTTCCAGAATCCCGTTCCCGAAATTGTATAAAAACGCGGACCGGGAGTTGGGATGTCATTCGCGGTCGTTCTTCCAGAAAAACCACTGGGAACGCTCAAGAACAAGAAGAAACTCCCAGTGAATTGTGAACATTCTGCGCCTCGCTCTCGCCCCTGCAAACGTGTAACCGTGTGTTTTATTTCCCAAAAAATCTCTCCAGACGGTATTATCAATCCGTAAAGCTCTCGGTAATCTATCCGCCTCCAAAGGGATCCCAAGTTTTTGCAATCATGATAATTTATTCAGTAAAATATGCGTTGTAACATTATTGATTTTTAAACCGACTCCAAATAAGGTGTTTCATTGGACCATATGTTTGTTACGCGCCAATTAAAGTCTTGACTATCTCATCATTGATGCCCGTTACCATGTCCGTCTCCAGGTTAAAAGCTGCCTCCGTATCAATTTTCAGATGAATCGGATAACACGTTATTGAATTACAAATAGAGTTATTATTACGACTTTCTTTTAAACATATAGATTAGATATAATCCGCGGAAACCATTTAATATATGAACCATCAGTCTTCCTGCCTGGCAGTAAGAGAGACAAGAGTAGATTAGAATAGAATATAAAAAAAAATTCAAACCTATTCGAAAACACAATACATAAATACACTTTAACAAAGCATAATATGGTTTGATAGAATCAACTATTCACAAAAGAAATATGAAAAAAAAGAGCCTTACTGTAAGGGTTATGAATGTGAAGGAAGCAAGACAGGTTTGTCAGGATCGTGAGGTCTGCCACTCGGTACTCTCTGCCTACCCCGTAAGGGACTTGGCGTGAAGATATGTATGTATGTACTGTAATAAACCTCCGCGACGTAGGTTTTAGCGCATTTACAAATAGACTAGTTTGTATCGTGTTTTCGTTTGAGGCTGAAATCACGATTCTGATATCCAGAGAGACCTCCCTGTTGGGTGAAATACGGACAATCAGTACATGAGTGCGTTCTTGCGCGCACGTGGATATTATGCATGCGCATGTTTGTGTACTTTAAGGCCCCATACTTAGTCAGCAAGAAGAGCCAATCAGCGCACTCCCCGTTCCATGATTAATATGAAATATTGCGCTCTAAAGTAAATGTCTTAAGCGCCAAATCACTATTTTTAACACTACAAAAGTAATTTGAAAAAAAATATAAAAACTGAAACAGTTATCTTTTAGGTATAATACTTATCTATGTTTGTGTTAAATCTGGTGTCGATATTTTCATAATTGAAGTAGACAGTAGGGTTTTGGTTTCAAAAAAGGGTTAACTTTTTGATTTTTTTCTATCGAGCAAAGTGAAATGAATCGTGTTTTGGAAACACTAGTGCTATAAAGCATATTAATGTTAATCTTGTGTATTTTTGTCACCAAGATCCATAATTGCTTTGTATGAAAAAAATAGTATATTGCTGACGTATTTTAGTATACATGGCCCCTTAATTTATCACAGCTAATTTGAACGGGTAGGCATCCACCGCCATACCCATTCCTGACACCATAATGATAGTGCATTATCGTGTTTTAGTCTGGCGGGTAAGATAGCTGGTAAACTTTCACATAAAGTCTGTCCGTTACTGGACAGCAACACACCTAAAACATCTGCAGTGTTTATAGGTCAAGGTTGTCTCTTACCATTACCATACCAAAAAGTTGTGAAATCATTTTTTATAGTTTTTAATGAAAACAAGTTTCTCTGGGACTGTAAATATGCCAGGCTGGCGTTAGATTTGCTACCTATCATTGTGAAATAAAGACGGATATCACATCGCCACCGCACACCGCTTCAGTGGGCGGCGATTTGTATTTTAACCTTAAAATACCACTGCAAGGGCATACGGTGCCAGTGTGTTCTAGTGTACCATTTTTGTATACAAGGAATTTCACACCCATACCGCCGAAGAGCTAGACAGTAACCAAGGCACCCACGACTAGCCAGTGATAATCCCACAATGTGATAAGTAGCAAGCCTATCGCCAACTAGGCACATACCTATTAAATTATGGGCAACGTTATTTTTATTAGAAAATTGAAAATGCATTTTTTTGTTGCTTGACCCGGGAATCGAACGCGGGATTTCAAGAAGTCAAATTCGATGCCGGACTACTAGACCATAGAGGCGATAGATAGTTTTTGTAAACAATATTATCCGAGGGTGGTGTCAAGAGTCTCCGAAACCGGCGTTTTTGTATGAAAAG
>NJDC01008757.1:0-16602 GCA_002245475.1 Calephelis virginiensis
TAACTAAATAGTTGAAATATGATTATAAAAACATTCGTTTCGGTGGGAAAGCTTGGGAAGCTAGACTTGCACATTACGCTGAATATTCTAATCACAGGACAGCGATGAACCTATAGGATGTATAATGTCAATAATCTACGGTTGTCCATAACCACAAGGAGAGTCGTATGCTTGATTGCTGTCTCAAGTCATATAAAAAGTTGTACTTTCCTATCTGTTTGGCGGGATAATAATGCCACTTATATCATTTTAACGGCTACCTTACGCTCTAACCGGAACATGATAATGAATAACATTGCTGTTTCGGCCGACAAAGACAAAGATGGTGACCCTAAAAGACAGGCTTCGTGTACAAATCTACCATCTATTAGTCACTATGGTAGTGATACATAAAGCCAATATTTCACGAATATAATGTCTTAATAGTCATACAACATAAAATTTGATATTGTTTATATCATAATACATGAGGGTAAAGAAAGTATGCTAATTTACTTATAGTTTGTTTATTTATCGATATCGATAACGTTGACGTCGATAACCTTTCTAACAACCCTTTTTTTAACTCATACATAAACAATTTACTCACACTTACGCATTTTTTTTTGGTTTCGCATTTTAACTGGCTTTGTTTATCTAGTACATCCTAAATCTATGGTCAAAATTGTTTGAAAAGCAGCGACTCTGTCTTCAATTCAAAGATGTTCCGGTTAACCGTTAACCAAAGATTAGAGATATTTTAGTAAGAGTTGTCAACTTTGAATCAGGCGAAGTCGACTTTGTTTACGTACCATTAGACTGTTTCATTAATTTCTTTGGGACCCGACAAATGGAGTGAAAATAAAACGATGTTGCCATATTTGAAAATGATTAAAAAAATGCAAGGAAAGCTAGGAAGGCCTGGGTGCTGATTATGTATCTCAGTGGCCAACTCAAATTGGAAAAATGTCCATCAAATAGCTGTCAAATGATGTCATTTGAGTTTGCTATCTCTATTGTATTTCTGTTGGTCACTGGAGATATCATATATAAAACACGTCATTTGACAGCTATTTGATGCACACTTTTCCATTTTGAGTTGGTCATTGAAATACATAATCAGCCCCCAGGAGATCCTTCATCAGAACCCATGTTATTCTAATTAAGTGGGTATTTTGGTGCAGAAATAGAAATATTTAGCTTCAGATCACAATTGACGTATTTTAATCAGTATTCACAGGAATCACAACGTAATAAAGTAATTAGTATTCAATACCAAACCAACATAATCAGAGCTTAACATAACGTGATGGCAAAGATTCTAAACGATTCTAGTTTCTAGTTAAGATTCTAGTGCGCGGGCGCTGTCTCATCGCCGTCTAGTTGAAAAGTGAGTTTAAGATGGCCGCCCGCATTATCAATGACGCTTTGCTAGGTTGATATCGACAATCAGATTAGATGTGGAAAAAACAAAGACTAATATAACTATAAACAAATACTTATCCCTGACAGAATTACACAAATTGGTCTAACCCCACAATTGCCAAAACATCGATGTTCTAATAGCCAAAATTGTATGCTTGAGATATTGGCAGTATAAACAGTGATATTGAAATAGATTTGAACAGTAATAAATTTAATAAACGTCCAGACCCGGAAACAGAGACATCAATGTTTATTAGACTTATGCATGCATGCATTTGAAAATTAAATAATTTAAGGTTTATTGCATTTTTTATGGTATTGGAAGGAGGGTTGTTGCTGATACAGGTGTCTTTAATATCATCTGATGCTGATGCGGATGCTAATATAATGAAAAAACATATATATTTACGCCTATATCCCTGAAGAAGTAAGCAGAGGTAAAACCAGATTACCCACGACTAACATAAGGTACTTTAGACCCATGAGAGGTGGAAGGAGGACCTTGCCTCATCTGTCCCTAGGCAGGTGACGGTCAGGGAATCCGACCTGTCCTCCGAGGCTAGTTGCAGCGGCGGTTCGGGTCGCTGACGTTCCGACTTGTGCAGATGCTTTCTGGGCACGTATGCTTCGGTAAGTATCTGCACAAGATCGCGAGACGGGAGGTGGCCCCGGCCTGCCACGAGTGCAAGGCGCCAGAAGATACGGCGTCGCACACGCTGGGAGAGTGCATCGCTTTTGAGTCACAGCACCGCACTCTCACCGCAGTCGTAGGAGAGGACCTCTCGCTGCCGAGTGTCGTCAACGCCATGCTCGGTAGTGACAGGTCCTGGCAGGCGGTAGTCTCCTTTTGCGAAGAAGTCATGAAGCAAAAGGAGACCGCGGAGCGGGCCCAGGAGGACGATCCCAACTGGGCTCGCTCCAGCGCAGGCAGACCGGGGGCGCACGAAGGTCTTTCGCCTTCAAAGTGCCTCCGATGCGGGGCTGCGTGGGGGAGTCGGGGGACTTTTCTCGGCCAGCACGGCCTTGCACACCTGTGGGGTGATTCCAATGGCTAGAGTCACTCCTCTTTCAGCGCGGGCGGAGGCACGGTAAGGACTGGGCCGTAGCCGTGGAGCGAAATGGTGAATGCCAATGCGACCCCATCTCGCTCCAAGCCGGGCGGCACGAAGTTCATCGTTTGGTTTTTAGTCGGCTCGAGTCTGACATAACCTGCTGCTCTTCCGCGAGAGCGGCGGGTATCCGCAGGGATTTTCGAAACGTTAAAAAAAAGGACTTTAGACCCATGCTGATCTCCCCCGAGAGTGGTATTTTAGACCCACAAAGTGACTTGTGACTTGACCACTTGACAGTTGACCCTATCGTCAATCAGACAATAAGATTATTCAATCCACGGACAATGTTTTGGTTATTAGAACTGGGGTCAAACCTGAAACCTCAATGTGTCTCAGGTTGGATGTGAGTAATAAAATATAAGTACACATGCCAAAGAGCCAGACTACTAGACCACAAAGGTGATCTGGGATAGTATTAAAAAAAATTTAAACTAGTAATCGTAAAATACACATACACATTTACATGTAATTATTAAACCCCCGGAGTTTTCCGAGAGTTTAAAATGTATCTAATTACAAAGTTGTTTGTAAAAGTGATAAACTTATTGGGCATTTTAAATAAAAGGTATGTTATTTTCCCGTTATTTTTTTATTGAATACAATTTTCAGTGTTTGTTTACATAAGTTGTTGTGACAAGTGACGATTTATGATCGTCGATTATTCAAAAATTTCCGCCACTGAAGGAAAGTCGCACATTCAACGGACATATCACGACCTGAATATTAACATAACATAATAAAATAAACGTCGATTAATGCTGATGCGGATGATGATGTTGAAAACATGCTAATAATCAGCTGATTTTGATATTCGCAACTTCCCTGATTGGAAGGCAAACAAGCAGACGGAAGTCCTGATAGTAAGAATTTCACGAAGCTTTGAGACACCAAAAGTAAGGGGAAATCGTTAATATTTTATAGTTATGAGAGTTTATATTTATCAAATGTGATAAAAAGATTTGTATGTTAATGTATGAAAGCGGCAACGGGTTTTTATTAATATGAATTGCAAATTTTAGATACTTATATGAATTGAGTTCCGCATCCGTCCAGTTTCGAAATGGATATCCAACTAACACGATTTGTCACTTTATTTTATATGAATTACTATCAGTACATAGCTTAAAAGAAAGTCGCTTCCTCTGTCCCTGTGCCATTCTGTATGCTTCAATCTTTAAAACTACGCAACGCACTTTGATGCGGGTTTTTGAATAGATAAAATGAATGAAGAGGAAGTTTTATAATTTATATGTATATTTTTAACCATGTGAAGCCGGGGCCGGCCGTTAGTTCATTATAAACGCAAACAATATTTTAGGCTAGAAAAGATAGGTGCATGAAAAAATCAACGTTATTTAATTCGTAACAGTTAATGTGAATTCGTAATAAATTATAACTTCATTATATGCTTTAGTATTTTATTTAATTACTTTATTTATTTTATTTTTTAGGGCACACTGCTACACTTTCGAAATTTAATACTTAGTTATCGTTTTCTACGATTGTTTATATGAAAACTTAACTAATATGCAGACCGTATTTTGCTTAAAAATTGTTAGCAGTTTCTGTTTTTTGTTTAGGATATCACACAATCGGGTTTTTCTGTGTGTTTGACACACGACCATGAATGCAAAATGCAGTTGTTAACGTCTTCATTTTACAAACGTATTACGGAAGAAAACAAAATAGACTTAAATTAACCTGTTAAAATATATAAATATATATATTAACTCTTTATTGTACACAACTGATATTAGATACAAAAAATACTTAAAAGTAAAAAGAAAAACAAAGTACAGAAGGCTAGAACCGAACCGAAACACATCAACGGCAAGCATTGACGCTATGGCGATAGAAATAGGTAAGGCGGTGGTACCAATCCGAACGAGTTGCTGCGAAACTCTATCACCTAGTACGATGTCACGATGCTAGGGACGGGAATCCTATGCTCGCCTCTTACGAGCTGACTGGCCGAAAGGTCTATTCTGCAAGGAAGTCCGGCATTTTGTCTTCTCTTTAGATTTCAATGTTAAGTATTTTTATTGCTAAAGCTGCTTTTCTACTGTTATCCGTGTAGAATTCGAATTAACTTAATTTTCATCGAATGTGAAAGACAACTTTACTCTAGTACATTCAACTGTATACTGATGATGATATTATTGACAAATGTAATAGCCCATTTCATTACTTGCGATATCGCGGTATTAGGATCATGATAATATTGACAATGCAATATGCCCCATTGATGTCATATCACTTGTCAGATTTATAAAATCGATCTTTTTGGCGCGTAGAATCGATTCTTGTTGAAGACATTTGTATCAATTTGTATTTTGTTTTGAATTCAAAAAAAAGATGAATTGAAACCTCTCGCTTGCTCTTGCTAAAGAGTTTATAAATTCCTTTGAATTCCTTGATGAAAACTTGATGGAAACTGAGAGAAGACCTCGTAGAGTATAATTGTTCTTTGGTAAAGACGTCCTTTAAAGGTATATTATTATACTATTGAATATACTCTTTGGTGAAGACTGAAGAGTCGAAGTGAGAGAAAAATGTGAACTGAGTCTTCATATTTTCTTGTTTCATTTGAATTGTCCATTTAACAACATTCATCGATGTGTTAAAATGTTCACTCGGATTATTAAATTAAAATTACTTAGGGGATTATTATGATATATTTATTAATATGGCATGCAGTAAAGAAGAAATCGAAAAGAAGCGTCTAGCAGCCATACAGAGAAGGCAGAGTAAAACAGTTAATGGATTTAATAATCAAAACACATCGCTAAGGAGATCTCCAGGAAGTCCATTCTCTTTTACTAATAATAATTACGGCCCTACTAAAAATAACGTGAATGCTAAGGGCACTTTTCACCCCTACTCTAAACCTGAAGCTAGTAACTCACCTGTGCAACCATTGAAAGTAGTAACTGGAACTGTATATTTGATTTCCGAAGACAGATTTGAAGTCAACCCATCAGAATTCTGTACTTCACTTATTAATATCTTTAAAATATTACCATCTAAAAGTTATGGTAAGTTAGTTTTTTTGAATACATAAAATTACTGTAAGACAAATTACACATTAACATTATTTTATCGGAATCTTTGGTGTCTCTTACAAGAGATGACCACTATAATGGTTCAATTATTGTCCATTGTTTTGCTGAAACTTTATCAATTTATTCTGAGATTGAGAAGTATTTTTTTTCTAGATGTGATATGTTTTTGTACAGTACTGGATATTAGCAGTGAGCTTGTCTTGCAACATCCTGGTGTTAATATTATTTAGTTATAACTACTGCAGAAACCTATATTTAGATATCAGGATAAAAAGTACCCTATGTCACTCTCCAGTTTTCTAGCTTTATCTGTAACTCAAATTATACTTTATAAACTTAGTTATATTATATAAACTCTGCTGTTTGTATTGTGTTAAAATTTTAGTATGTTTAATGGTGATGATGATGACTCCGACCAATTTAGGCCATAGCAACCACATCGACTCCTAATTGGAATGGTGCTGATGTACACGGATATGGCTTATGTAGCCTATCTTTGCGGCAAACTCCTGTGTACAGTGTGGACATGCCAGCTTACCACTTACATTATTATAGTGAATGGTAGCACGTAGGCGAGCCTGTAATTCAACGTATTGGACAAAGAGGGCTGCTTTACGCTGCTCCTCGAATCTTCAAGTTTGCCTCTTCAGTATACGACACCATTAAGGCTGCTGTACTGCCTAACCCTCCTATTGAGAGATCTCAATGTTGCATCTCTTCACATGCCGCTTCTGAACATTTTTATATCTGAGGATTTGTCCACCATGCTCTCGCTTGCTCTCCACTAATTCAGAATAAAAGATGCGCTTCGCCACTCAATTTCGCCATCCGTGATAAATGACCGAACCACCAAAGCTGGCAACTCATTAAATAGGCTTGTTTGACTCATCTTAAATCTTCGGTATTTTGCACTGTATTGTACCATCTGATATTTATGAAGGAGTTACAATATTTTAGGTGGAAACGATTCAGAGTATGTTAGTGGTGAAGATACACACATCAGGTTTTAGAAGAGTAAAGACCATTTGTCAGTACAATTGCCAATTTCCCGTGTTGGTCCGGGCTCCTTTGCAGAAAAGACCATCTGCCTTTCTGGCCAGGCAGCTCGTAAAAGGCGAGCATAGGCTTACCGTCACTAACACCGTGACATTTGACTAGGTGGTAGAGTTTTGCAGCGGCTCGCCCGGATTGGTACCACCGCCCCACCTATTCCTGCCGCCGTAACGTCATGACGTGTTCCGGTTTGGAGGGTATGATAACCGTTAAAGTTACTTTTGCTCGAGACCTTGACCTCTTGACCTCAGGTTGGCAACGCACCATTACCATCTTTGGTCTCTAGGCGGTGTGAATTTATTACCATCAGGAAATCCGTCTGCATGTTTGCCTTCCTATAACAAAAAAAATATACACACACAATATTTATAGTATAGTAGGCAGCTTAAGGTTGAGCAAGCAGTAAACCTTGGAGTGCAGCTTACCAAATACACTCTCTGCGGCACTGATCTTGCTGTTGATCTCAGAGTCAAGTTCACATATAGATTTTATGGTACTTCCCAGATGACGGAAGTTGTCCATCTGTTTCAGCATAATAATGTAGAGACTAGTGCGTGCTTTAAATCTGTCAGTTTGAAAAGACTGCCATCTGTGCAGATGCGGAAGCCAGACGTTCGCGCAAACGCAGGTGCCCGCACTAGTCCTTTTTCCCCCTTATTCAGTGGGTAAACCTTTATGACTGGGGAAAAGGTCAGATGATAGGTCTGGCTGACAACAACTGTACACCTCCTACAGTCGCCCTAGGCCATCCACCTTGTCTTGCTGAATCGTCGAATCGGCCAAGCCCTATTGCACTATCTGCATTGGGTTGCCATCATAGCCGAAATAGACTTTTTGTGTTGAGTAGGAGAGAGCTGCAGACCAAGCAGCGAAGGAGAGTAGGAATAGGAGTCGGAAAGAAATTGGTGAAAATAAGAGGATATGAAGGAACTGGGATACTACTGCCTTGACAAAAGTTAGACAAAGACAGTAGGAGCTTGAGGAAGTTGTGGTCGCATACCCGTGTGTCACACCACAACTTTGGGTCCATAATCTGGATGAACACCCCTGCCTTCAAGAAAATGTATTTTCTCTTAGAAATATGCATCATGTAAATAAGCTCCAAAAATGTTGATTTTGTATTAATCTGAGGCTGGCAAGTTTTCTAGTCTTATATACTTATAATATATTTTATATAATTATATTCTTACATACACACATATCTTCACGCCAAGCCTAGGAAGAAGTAGGCAGAGAGTATCAAGTGCCAGACCTCACAATCCTGACAAACCTGTCTTGCTTCCTTCACATTCATACAAACACCCTTTTCATACAAACACGCCGGTTGCAGTAACCAGAACGCAGCACCAAGTCGAGGTACGGTCTCCCGGGTGACAGACCTTGGTGCTGGCGTTGTAGGTAACAGCCCTATCCATCTAAAGAATGATGTCTCGAGCTGAGCACTCTGCTCGGCCCACAAAGTTTGGTGAAGTTGTAAAAAATCGTAAGATTAGCAACAAATTAGTCATTCAAAAAAAAAACACGCCGGTTTCGGAGACTCTTGACACTACCCTCGGATAATATCCGATTGGGCTGATCGTGATCTTGGTCTCCCTGGGTACCTACATCCATCCACATTTGCATTGTATATCTGCTTTGTCACTCTTTCATCTGTCATTCTTTCCACATGACGGAACCAGCGGAGCATGCCCTTTCGCATTTTAAAACCTTCCTTCAATCCCAGTGTTCCAGCACTGCATACACACAACATCTGCATAAAGCAGGCATTTCACCACTTGGTCACCCATACACATTCCCACATTTAATGATCTTAACCTTTGAAGACATTTGTCCAAATATAAGATAAACAAGAGTGCTGACAACACACAACCCTGCTTGGCGAAAATATTAACAACAAACCAAGGCAATATGTTGCCATCCACCCCCACGCATGCTTTACAGTCTTAACACTGGATCTGTACGTCCTCTTCCAGACCTGAAACTGCCTTGAGCCTCCCACAATGTTCCATCGGACATCCCTTGCATCCTCCTTTCAACTATTTTTACATAAACTTTTAATGTATACACTAATGGCCCTGTAACTTGTACAGTCCATGCGTGAACCCTTGCCTTTATACAAGGGCACGATGACCGCACGTCGCCAGTCTTCGGGTACTCTGCCGGTCTTCCAACATTTGTTACAAAGAACCCAGAAAGAGTCCCAGACGGTAGGACCACCAAGTTTGATCATCTCAGCTGTAACTATATCTACTCCAGCAGCCTTACCATATTTCATACTTCTTATCGCTTATTCAACTTCTTCCATTATAATGCCGTCAGATGCCTCGGCTATTTCCGAGTCATTGGAGTACTCGGAATCAGCGGCAGCGTCTTGGGCATATTCATACATATCTCCATAAAATTCACTCCACCGTTTTAACACGTCATGCGTGATTGCAAGAATATCACCACTCTTCGACTTAATTCTATTCATTCTGGAGGCAGACGAACAACTCCGAAACTTCTTCACCTCCCTCCAATAGAGTTTGGTGTTCATCTCGAAGTTGTTAGCCAACCTCTCTTCTAGTTTCAAATTTTCCCTTTCGCGCTTCTCTTTCACTAAGTGTTTGATGATATTCTTGCAACAACTGTATATTTCTTTTTTCGAAACTTTCATACTGTCATTTGACTGCAAACATGCTACATAGTTTAGCCAAGCTTATATTCTTACCATAGTCAAAGTAAAGCTCAACATTGGCAAGCACTAATATTGATATAGCATGAAAAGGCTAATTGGTCTGATCCACATTTGCTCTGCTATTAATAAAATTTAATTAATTATATTTTAATAAAATTAGTGTGTTGGAAGTGTAGTACTAACCTAGATTACTTCTAGAAATACAAAAAAAATTTATAGATACGAGAGCAGTAATTTAGAAGATGTAAATTAAAAAAATTAAATTAATAAAAAATGAGGTTCAATAGAACTTCTTCTACCAGATAAAAATTAAGTAGTTTTTTTTCTTTTTTTAATTTAGAAATTCCCATAAAATTTTCAGATACAAAATCAAAGTTATGGAATTTTTCATTAAATGATTATCAAGAATTAATGTCAAAGGTCTCTGGTTTGTCACCATATGTTGTTCTTGGTCCTCTTCCATCATATGTACTGAAGGTAAGAAATGTTGAAATTTTTTTTTCAATAAGTGAGATAGTAGCTAAGTTGCCTAACCTGTCTTGTCCCATAGAATTTCGTAAATAAGATTTTATCAATTTCAGTTTTGAAAACGGTAGCTCTGCACTATCCATAGTAACAGGTGCACACTTAAGCAAAGCTTGAAGATATAAAATGTTTTTTTTATTATTAATAAATCAGCAAGTCCCTTTTATAGAAGATGATGTTTCTATTTTGCGTCTAAAAGAGGATCGTTAACAGGAAATTTTTTCCTGGAAAAACGAGATGATTATTTCTTTTTTTATATAGATGGACAAATGCTAAAGCCTTTTCCAATAAATCAGTATTGTTCAAATTTTGCAAAATGGCAGATTGCAAGACACTGAAATAGGAAACAATTTCATTAATTTCAAGGAAATGCAATCTCAATTGATTAATGTCTATGTCTGATACAAGATAGAATAGGTACATTCACTTTAAACAAGCTTTCAGTCGGTTCGGTTTCACTATCTCTGACGAGCTTAGGGAATCTCAGGGGTTATAGACCATTTTTCTGCAATACTCCCATTTTTAAATCTTCGAATTCATGTCGATATTTATCAAGTTGCTCTAGACAGACTTGCAAACACTTTAAAGCATTTGAAAGTTCGATGGCTTTAGAAGTGCTTTAGAAGCCGCGTCTACAGTTTGTAAGATTTTGTAATGGAAAACCAACAACATAATAAAATTGTAGTTTTCTATTTTCTTCTTCAGCAAGATAGCTTCATTTCTGTCATCTATTTTGGAATTTAATAAAATCGTTTTTGTATCTTCACGCCCATATCCTCGAAGAGATAGGCAGAGGTACAACCAAGGCACCCACGACTAGCCGAAGACACTAAGTCCCACAATGTGATAGGTGGCAAGCCTATCGCCAACCGGGCACATTTCCAATCCTGACCAACATTTTTTTTTATTAGAAAATTGGAAAAATCCAATTTTCTTTTTGTTGGCCGACCCGGGATTCGAACCCGGGACCTCATGCAGTCAAGTCCAACACCCGGACCGCTAGACCACAGAGGCGTTTTTGTAAGAATTTTTTGAACATCAACTAACCGAACTTTTATAGCAAACGTGGCGTCAAAGCGTCCTGCCCATCTAGTTGGATTCATTGTTTTAAATGTTGCTGAATTATTATATAATGATAACCCGGTCTCTCTTTTATTTTTATCAGATATAAAACTAGACGATATATTCTATCGTTTAATGCTATGGCCAAAAAAATTTAATGTTTGTTGCAGAGTTTTGATTAATGTTTGTATTACTATGAACTCTTGTACTGCATCATTTACCATCAAATTTAAATTTTGAGCAACACAATGTACATAAATTGCATTTGGATCTATATCTCTTATGATATTTTGTACTCCGCCATAAGTGCCTTTCATGGTATTAACTTCATCGTTCAGTCCACTGCACTTACTCAGAGAAATACTTTAATAATTTATTGATTTTATTATCTGCTTGGACATTGCTAAGGCAGTTTGATCCTTAACCTCATGAAATCCTAAAAATGACTAATTACGAGAGTGTTTCGAGTTCCATTTTTATTTATCTCGATTACGTATTAACTACAAAATTCACATAATTGACCTTGCAAATAAAATGGTGCGGTTACTATTGCATCTACCAGAGCATTTTCCACTTTTTGAACCAGAACAGCAATGAACTCATTTTGTATTTTTGGGCTTAAGTATTTAATTTGACCCTTAGGTTTGCTAAGCAACTCTTGTAAAATAGGGTCATATTTGGCTAACAACTCAACAATAGTCAAAAACTTCTTTTTCCTTTTATTGCAATTACACAAAATACTTAAGAGCTGTTGACCGAAACTTACAGCGGGAATTCCCCGAACATCCACAGTAATACCATCACACGTGGCATCCGGTGGGTACGTTCTAAAACTGAGTTACAACCCTTTTTTACAAAAGCTTTGACCTTCAATTTTTTTGTGTATGAAACTGAGTAGGTAACAAAATTACATTAAAGTAATTTTTTTTTCTAAACATAATATAAATAATATAATAAATGCTGGAAGTTGGGATACTTCTCTGACCGGGGGCCCCATCCGGCTGGAGGCCCATGGCATTTTGCCGACTTGCCACCCTGTAGTTACGCCACTGTATACACCATAATATATTATATATAGTTAGACCCGAGTTAAAAATGAACCCTGCTTTTGTATTCCCCCTTCTGATCTCTACAATTTCCGACCTGTCTCCATTCTGCCTATCCTGAGTAAAATTATATTGAATCAAATGTTACTACATTTTAACAAATTAGGTTTACTTCATAATAAACAGTTTGGTTTTACATGGGGTAGATCAACGGTCGATGCTGGTGTGGAATTATTAAAGAAAATTTATAAGTTTTGGGTGAATTCTCAGGATGCAATTGGGTGTTCTGTGATCAACAGGTGCTGCTGTTACTGGGTGTCCCCCAGGGCTCTATTTTTGGTCCATTTTTGTTTCTTGTCATATGTTAATAACTTCACCTTACTACGTAATAGACATACACGACATTGTATTGTTCGCGGATGACACTTCACTTATATTTAAAGTGTAAAAACAACTGGGTAAGTATGACGAAAATCTTAATAAATAATCTTTTTTTTGAAAGAAAAAAAAAAGCTAAATGTATTTACTTTTCAATGCCAAATGTGAGATACCAATGTAATGAGAACAAGCTGGACTTCATTTAAAAGATATTGTGATATACACTGTGTCAATACAAGGAATGAAATAATCTTGCTGTGTATGTGTCACTTCTCCACAGAGTAACCATTCTTTCATTGGCCAATGTATACAGTTATACAATAAACTTCCCCATAATATGAAAGAACTTCCAGTTAATAAATTTAAGTAATGTGTTGAATGGAAATTAAATGAAAAGGGTTATTATAGTATTGCTGAATATTTAACTTATAAGAATACTTGGGATTAATTGCACCTTATGCCAGTCTCTTATAAATATAATGTATTATCAAATTAAATTATGGTATAGATATTTTAAAATAAGGAAAAAAGACGAGCCCGCTGAGTTTCCTGCCGGATCTTTTCAGTCGAAGCCTCGTTCCGATCCGGTGGTAGGCAGATAGACGTGCCACAAGTGCCTCTTGTAGGTTAACATGAAATAAAGATAATTTTGGATTTGAATTTATGGCTTGAATTGATGGACCAATGTTGCTGATTATTTTTTTGTTGTGTTGGTTATTATCGGGAGTAAGTATTTATCATGTGAAAAAATAAGGAAAGTTGTAGGGAAAATCAATGATATTTTAAGAAAGATACGCCACCAATGCACCAAACGCGTGCCGTGAATTGGTCCTACTTGTGACCATTGCAGTCAGCTGGTCGAGCTGTGACTTGTCATTGATAGCGTGCGTGTCGACTACTTTCAAAAAAAAAAAGTTAAAATGCCTTCCTGTGTGTTTCAAAAGTGCAAAAATTACGACAAAAAAGTAAAAAAAATGAAGGAATATCATATCATAGGTAAGTATTTAAAATATTGAAGTTTTAAATAGAATTAATCTATAATTTGTAATTTTAATGAATCACAGCTTGTTCCGAAACGATAAAAGAGATAGAACATTGCTTAAATCACAGGCGTAACAAAGATAGCACATATGCTAAGATCATAGATTATGGTCAACAATACAGACAGTAGGTACAATAGGTAGAAAAGAAATTGTTAGTGTAACGATGATATTTTTATGAATGTAGGCTGAAATCTTTTGTTTCTTAGTAAACTGTTATTTTTTATTGTTCCGTAGATTTCCGTCTAACGACGTTACTCTACAAGATTGGATAGCTGTTGTGCGGAGACAAAGATGTGAAAATGATTGGATGCCTTCAAGTTACAGTAGGATTTGCAGTAACCACTTTAAAAATAAAGACAAATACACGTCAAGAAAAGGTTTGACGCTACTAAAGAAATATGCGGTTCCCATTTTACAGGTAGATAATAATGTATAATTCTAAAGTTGTAAATTGTTTTTGTGATTTTTTTAATATATATCGAAACTAATAACATCCCACTCTTTTAACCTCTGTCGCAAGAACTAGCGGTGTTAAAAGTTTAACATGTGAATCTGTGTATTTGTTTTTCTGTCTATCCCAAATGGATACACTGATTTGAGTGTGTTTTTATGAAGCTATACTTCTTTTGGCACGTTGCAGAAAAATTATGAGACTAAATATTTACGATGCGCGCACACTGACACAAAAAATGGACAACATGAAATTACCTAGTCAACATTTTAGTTTTTCAAAAAAGTTTGTACATTTTACGACCGCCCCGTTGGTTGAGTGGTTAGCGAACCTGACTACGCAATCGACGGTCCTCGGGTTTAATCCCGACGGGGCAAGTATTTATGTGATGAGCACAAATGTTTGTATTTCCGGGTATGGGTGCTTATTAAATATTTTCCAGTATTTATGTATGTATTTCTATGTATTGGTATCGTTGACTAAAACCCATAACACAAGTAAATAAGTTGCTTACTTTGGGGTTAGATCAGTAAGTGTAATTTGTCTGGAATATTTATTATTATTATTATTTAAATACTTTACAATACTATTATAATACTTTACAATTTAACTTTCTTTCTATGTATTAAATATTTTTTTTCTATAATTAGTGTCATTTTCTCTGCTAACACATGATAACACGAAGGATAAAATTTTTTGGAAAGATTTTTGTTTTGTTACGTCAAATACGTATAACTTCTTACGTGCGTACATAAATATTCACACATGTTTTTTAAAGTCAAATTCGTTGCTTGTTTTGTTCGGATGGTTCTTAACTATGTTTCGTGAAAATAAAAGCAGTTGTCATCAAATACAAATATACAAAATCAATAATACAAAATAATCAAAATCGATTTAATTCATTAAAAATCTCTTAGCGTGTTTTAGTTGGAGTTAACATTCCATTTATTGTAATTTTTCATAATAATACAGAGTAATATTCTCACTTATTTTCAGGAGGATAAAGAAGATGAACACCACACTCCTTCTACCTCAAGTTTAGATAATGTACCCAAACCGGAGGCTGAAGAAATTTTTGAAACGCCTAGAAAATCAGCTCTAAGAAAAACTGTTCCTAAATTAGAATTTGATAAATGTTTGTTACAAAAAAAGAACAAACTTCTTTCTCAGCAAAATAAACGCCTAAAAAAGAAAATTGCAAAAACAACCACGATCTTAAAAATATTAAAAAAGCGAAATTATATTTCAGATGAACAATCCAAAATATTTGCACACCACAATGTGGTAGAATATGTTGTATTCGTAAATATCTTTATAACAACTTTTTAACACACATATTCCGCAAATAAATAATTTTCATTTCATTTCATTTCAATTTACTGAGTTAAATTTAAAAGCTGAAGTTATGGATTTATTCAATAGACTATACTGCAAGAAAACATCGAAGAAATCTTATCGTAAGAAATACCCACCCGCGTTAAGGTCACTTAATTTCTATTCACCTGCTGCTTATAAATATGTGAGAAGCATGTTTAATAGTACCTTACCCCATTCACGGGTGTTAACAAAATGGTACGAAAATAAATCTATCTCGCCCGGATTTACAAAACAAGCTTTTGATATTTTGCAAAGCAAGCAGTTTCTCAGGCAAACGATTATCATGCGTCCTTGTGGCAGACGAAATGGCGCTAAGACATCAAACCCAATGGACCGGTAAAAAGACAGATGGTCTAGTTGATTTTGGTATAGAAAATAGCTCCAATAACGAAATTGCTACTCAAGCACATGTCTTCGTTCTCGTGGCTTTGAATGAGAGTTGGAAGATTCCAGTGGTTTATTTTTTTGTGAGAAGTTTGTCATCCGAAACTCGAGCAAATTTGATAATGACTTGCCTAAGTAAGTGCCACCATTCAGGCGTTGACGTGTTGGCTATTACATTTGATGGTTGTGCAAGCAATTTGGCTGCAGCTAGCGTGTTAGGATGTGATTTTAGCACACCTTCAAATCTAAAGATGACATTTATGCATCCTAATAGTGGCAGAGAAGTTGCTGTTTTCTTGGATCCATGCCACATGATTAAACTTTTAAGAAATACTTTTGAGTCGAAAAAAATTATATTCAATCCTGATGGCAAGCCCATTAAATGGCAGTTGATTGTAAATTTAAATAAACTTCAAACGAGTCAGGGTTTGAATTTTGCTAACAAATTGTCCAATCGCCATATCGCTTTTCGGAATGAAGTCATGAAGGTGAAACTGCCTACACAGTTGCTGAGTCGGAGTATAGCCCGAGCTTTAGAGCTATGTGACCAATTGTCATTGGCACCTAATATTACGAACACCGAACCGACAGTACAACTTGTTAGTATTTTTAATAACTTATTCGACGTGTTTAATTCCAGGGCTTCTTGAGAGTACGGATATAAAAAACCGATCTCTCCTCAAAACCAGGCAAATAATTTGGATTTTTTAGAGCAGGCTAAAGCTTATATGTTATCGTTAAAAAATTATAACAAAACAAGACGGATTCTTAAGAAACGAATAATCATTAGTTTGTCAAAAAAACTTTTGTTGAGTGCAAGTCTAAGGCTGGTTTTTTGGGACTCTTGGTTTGCATAGAAAGCTTAAAATACCTTCACCTTACATATGTCGTCGGATCGACTCCTTTATTGCGAAACATAGCCACGTATAGGATAAGCCAGCCTTTCCCAAAGTGGGCGATAACGCCCCCTTGTGGGCGCTGGAAGCCTAGAGGGGGGCGGTATAAATCTTGAAAAAAATGTTTTTTTT
>NJDC01008757.1:16643-31859 GCA_002245475.1 Calephelis virginiensis
GGGGGGGGGGTGCTACAAAACAACCGATTTTAAAAGTGGGCGTTACATGAAATAAGTTTGGGAACCTCTGGGATAAGCCAAGACCACATTGAATTTTTTTTTGGCCAAGTCAGAAGGCACGGTGGGTATAATAATAACCCAAATGCTATCCAATTTAAGGGTATTTATAAAAAGCTTTTCAACCATCTGGAGCTACGTAATTCATTAAGTGGAAATTGCATGCCCTTGGAGAATTTATACTCACGTGCTCTTCATCAGGCATGACAAATGTTAATGAATCATCGAGTACTCGTGGACAATTCGATGATCATGAGTCTGCTTCAGAGAATTCTTCAACAGAAAGTGATGAACGACACAAAATAATATTAATATTATGTTGGACATTTCTAGTACTGATAATTGCTCAGAATCAGCAAAGCAAATAACTGGTTATATATCAGGATGGATAGCACGAAAATTGGCAAGAATCATTTTTTAAATAGAAATTTATCCCAAGCACAGGGCAAGTGCTAAAATAAAAATACGTTGCGACAAACGAAAGTATGGCCATTCTAAAATGTGAATTTCATCTGTAATGATGAACTCATTTGGTGGGTACTCAGAATTGTGTATCTATAGGACATAACTACCCGCGTTAACTCAATTGGTTAGAGCATTCGTCGGCTTGAGACGAAAGGTTACAGGTTCAAATCCTGTCTGGGGCGAAATTTTTTCTTTCTTTAAAAATTTATAGAAATTTATCCCAAGCACAGGGCAAGTGCTAAAATAAAAATAAGAATCATTAAATGTGAAACGTGCATTGACACGTTGTTTTCTAAGGAGAAACTCTGGTTTCACAAGCTGATTGCGATTCGAAATATGGGTGGGTTGTGCTACTCATCGTTAGATTTATTCACAGTCTGCTTAAAGTCCGAAAATGTAATTAAGTCTTACATAAACAAAAAAAGGTGTACATTTTCCAACTAGACACAATATTGAAGTCTTGAGAAATCGTATTTTGAAATGTTTTCTCAGCTCGAATGTTTTCGAATCTCTCCTTAATCACTCAATGCAACAATCACCTTTATTTAACCATCGCTTGAATCTGATTAAGGCTATAATTGAAAAATATACAAACGTTCGACTTCATTTTGCACACAAAAATAAACCTGAAGTAAAAGAAAACTATCTAAAAGACAGAAAAGGAAGAAACTAAGCTTGTTTGAGGGTGTTTAGATAATTTGATAAATAAAATTAGTATATTTGGTCGTTACCTACGAAATTGCTATTTTTCTCTCTCTCAGTAACTCGTTTTCAGAAGATTTAAAATGGGCACGGTCGCCAGGGTTAAGTATAGTTATTAAAACTTATCTCCAATTAATAATAATAATAAATATCCATTGACAAGTAACACAAATTATATCTAACCCTAAAGTAAGCAAATTATATGCTTGTGTTATTGGTGTCCACGATTCTAATACATAGAAATACTTAAAAAGATACCAGAATAAATTTAGTAAACACCAAGACCCGGAATTGCATACATTTGAATGTTCATCACACAAATGTCTGCCCCCGTCGGGAATCGAACCCGAGCCTCGCGGTTGGTCGATGTAGTTAGGCGTGTACGCTAGCCACTCGAGCAACGAGGCGGTCAATTATGTAGTTTTTTAGAGTTAGAGATTTTTAAAAGTGAACATACACAAATGTAGCTTAAAATTGTCTAAGTTAACAAGAATTCTTTAACATATAATACTTTTTTTTTCAAAATTATACAAAAAATTGTTAGGTTGAAAATTTAAATCATCATAATTTTCTCAATGCGAAACTTTAATTTTATAGGTAAGGACCTACTACAAATTATTTTTTCATTGTCTATTAATATGAAAATTATAATTTTGTAGTGCGTTTAATTTAATAGCAAATGTTTCTCCCAGAACCACTAAAAAAATCTATAGTAAGACCACTATTTACAAAATTAGATAAGGGTGATTTTAATAATTATAGAACTACATAAAATTCTCAAAAATTTATGAAAAAGCTATGTATGAAAGATTTTATTCTTATTTGCTGGAATTTAAATTACTAAAAGGTAAGGTAAGGTAATTAAAAGTATTTAGGAAAGGAAGATTTACAACTTGAGCATGTTTTGAGTTAGTAAAAAGTAGAACGGAGTCAGTAAAAAGACAACAAACCCGTTTTTTTTAATTGTAAAAACAAACCGACTCACAGCATTTTTAATTTAATATTCAATCATTTAAATTTTAAAATGTTTGCATATCATATTATGATAGAATATGTTAGTAACTTAATAATTTTTTTTAAATTAAAAGTAGAAGGCAAACAAGCAGATGCCTAGAGACACCAAAAGTGGTAATGGTGCGTTGCCAACCTCAGGCCGGAATGTTAGGCCTCTAGTAAAAGTAAGTTTACCGGCCACCTTACCGTCCATTACTAAAAAAAATCTTTCTTTCAAAATGTCCTAACTTGTAAAATATGTGTATTTTATTTCATAAATTATTAAAACTTGTAATGTTAAACTTCAAAAAATGTGTATTTTATTTCATAAATTATTAAAACTTGTAATAAATTGTTAAACTTCAAAAAATGTGTATTTTATTTCTTAAACGATTATAGCTTGTAATGAATTTTTGATTATTGACTGGTTGAATTATTTAAAATCGAAAATAATAAGATATTTTATATTTTGAATACGTGATATTCAATTTTTATAGTAATAATTAGATGTCAAAATGCAAAACGAATATCAATTCATTTTTGCAATTTGTATGTGTCAGTTCTGTTTCTACTGGTCGCTTAATCTATGACGGAGCGAAATATTTGCGGCTGTACTAATTACAAACTGCTGTCTCTTTCACTCTTACGCTTTGGATATTTCCTGTCGCACTTGAAGCGTGTGTTTTAATAAACAGTGCTATTAAATATATTATGTATGTATATTGTATTGTGTCGCGGCACAATTATGTTGTGCATAAAGAATGGGCGTGAAGTATCTTTCTTAAAATATCATTGGGGAAAATGGAAAAAATCTTTATTTATTCCATACAAACTTTTAGTAGCGGATAGTGTCAAGCGACACGAAGTTCGCTATATTGACTTGTGAGTGATAAAAATTGTATGAAAATTTGCACTGAAAAGTAATGTATAACTAATATTTAATGATTACTTTTAGATTCTTGATGAGCCAACTGTAGATCCACAAACACTTGACTTATCACCTATTGAAAGTACCTTAAGAAATAAACTGTTACCCTTTCAAGAGGAAGGAGTGAGGTATGTATTTAATGGTATGACATTTTTGAAATTGTGTATGTGGTATATAATTGAGCTGTGTTATTGAACTAATGGTACACTAAATTGTTAGTTGACAGTCACATTGGTCACCATGTATTTGACTGTGTATTTCCTACATTTAAATTTTTATAGCTAATCTGGTCCATGTTTATAACCATATTGTAAAACTTATTATAATAATTAACAATACAGTAGCTACTCAATCTCTCACTACACTGTATACAAACATAACCATACTCTGGCACAAACAACTGTAGTGTGCATTCATCTGTATTTTCACGCCCACATCCCCGAAGAGGTAGCCAGAAGCACAACTAGGGCATCCACGACTAGTCGAAGATACTAAGTCTCTTAATATGATAGGTGGTAAGACTATCGCCAACCAGGCACATATCCAGTACCGAGCAACATTTTTTGTATTAGAAAATTGGAAAAATCACGTTTTCTATTTTGTTGCTAAACAAACCATCATAAACATTATTTATTGTTAAGCACATCGCTAGTGCTTCCCACCTACCCTCCACTAGCAGTCAAGCCAACGCAACAATCTCGCACGCATCTTTTGTAAAGCTAGAAAATTCAATATTGAAATGGCCGTGGTATTTTTTTTGTATTAAATGTAAAAAATATACTAAATATTTTGAGAAGATATTTAAATTATCATGTGTTCATCATCATGTGTTCATATTCCCTAAGAGGTAGGCAGAGGCACAACCAGGGTACCCACGACTAGCGGAAGATACTAAGTCCCACAGTGTGATAGGTGGCAAGCCTATCGCCAACCGGACACATCCTATCCCGAGCAACATTTTTTTTATTAGAAAATTGGAAAAACTTAATTTTCTTTTGTTGCCCGACCCGGGATTCGAACCCGGGACCTCATGAAGTCAAGTCCAACAACTGAACCGCTAGACCACAGAGCAACGTATCTCAGTGCAACAAAATATGTATATACATATCAATTTCGATACGTGAACTATTAACCCATTATAAATTGTAACTAAATAACATTAATTTCTTTTAAAAGTTGAATTTGTGATAGGTAACCATAAATAACATGTATATTTATTTTGAAACTTAGATAATTTGAGAAAAGAGAAGTGTAACAGTGTATGTTACTTATGAGAGTATAGGATGTATGAAACGCTTTGAAGTATAAATAAATATGAAAAAAAAAATGAATCCTCATCAGCAAATTCTAAACTGACATTTTATAAATTCTTTTGTTTGATAAGTACAAGTATACCCTTGAAAAATTAGTCCATACATTTTTCTTACTCATACATTTTGTACTTCAGAAGTTGCAGACATAACAACTCAATTTCTATTCCTAATATAAAATATCGACAAATGTAAAAGCACATTACTATATGAACTTTGAAACAAATTATGTCGTACATGGAAAACATGAGAACTGTTAAGACGTTACTTTAAATTTATGCTAAAATAAGCATAGACAAAAACATTGTTATCTTTTTTGGCTTTCATAATGACATTATTTGTTAAAAAAAGATAAAGAGATGTTGCTTAGTTATAAGTTGATTCTAACGGTATTTATATATCTCAATTTGCTATAAAACACGCCCATATCCCCGAAGGCGTAGGCAGGGGCACAACCCACGATTAGCCAATATATTCCTATTTCTCTGGTAGTTTGACTTTCGAGTATAACACATAATAGGCGACAGCTGACATGTATTGTTTACAAAATAGTAAACCGATGACGTTTGTAAGTGGGAATTTTGTCGTATAATAAACTTCATAAAAAAGAAGAGAGTACTTCAGCTGTCAACAGCTGTGACATGAACCTTCTCCGATAGCTATTTTATTCCGATAATTTTTTGTTATAAAAAAAATTGTCAATCTATTGATGACAACGCAAACACGCGTTTCAACCGTAACTACACCTCGCTCATGACATACATACATACATGTATATCTTCACGCCAAGTCTCTTACGGGGTAGGCAAAGAGTATCGAGTGCCAGACCTCTCGATCCTGACAAACCTGTCTTGCTTCCTTCACATTCATACCCATACATAATGCCGTCAGATGCCTCCGCTATTTCCTAGTCATTTGAGTACTCGGAATCAGCGGCAGCATCTTGGGCACATTCATACATTTATCTATAATATTCACTCCACCATTTTAATACGTCATGCGTGCTTGCAAGAATATCACTACTCTTAGACTTAATTCTCTTCATTCTGGAGGCAGACGAATAACCCCGAGACTTCTTCACCTCCCTCCAAAAGAGTTTAGTGTTCATCTCGAAGCTGTTAGCCAACCTCTTTTCTAGTTTCAAACTTTCCCTTTCGCGCTTCTCTTTCACTAAGTGTTTGGTGGTACATTTCTTTCTTCAAATCTTTCATACTGTCATTCGACTGCAAACATGCTACATAGTCTAGCCAAGCTTTTTTTTTTCTTTCAATGAAGGCTTTTACCACCTTATCCCGCAATGCGTCACCATTCATAGACTTGTGCATCTTTGCACTCCCACATACCTCTTTCGCAACATCAACCATGCTATCTTTCAAAACATTCCAACAGTCATCCACGTCTAAGTCTGGTAGGCACACACTATTCAGCCTGTCTTGGACTTGACTCTCATACATGCTTCCTACACTCGGGTCTTGCATTTTTTCACTCTTAATCCTTTCAAGCCCTCCAAATGGAAAACGTACTCGCCAGTGCCTCCACTTCTTAAACAGACCCCTAAACCGGCTAGTAACCAAGTAGTGGTCCGTGTTAAGAGTTGGGCCTCTGAAGGCTCTCGTGTCCATTAAACACTTCCGGAGGCGACTATCAACTAAAATCAAATCTATCATACTCATTTGATCATTCCTTCTTCATGTATACGTATGTATGTCCCTTTGCTGAAACATTGTGACAAAAATCTATATACGGGGTAACTTTGAAAGAATTGGCCAAATCTTAATATAAGGGGGTATATGCCTAAATGGTAATGCATTTTAAATATTACTGCCGAATTGTAATATTTGCTTTTATAAACATTCATCTAAAACAGTTTGCAAAAATGCTTCACTTGTTGTCAAGCTATGTCGTACCTTGTACGAATCATGACGTCACCAGCCTGCGAATGTGAATTTTTTTTCGTGATATTGAAAGGCAAACAAGCAGACGGATTTCCTGATGGAAAGAAATTCACGCCGCCTAGAGACACCAAAGGTGGTAATGGTGCGTTGCCAACCAGAGGCCGGGATGTTAGGCCTCGAGCAAAAGTAAGTTTGCCGGCTACCTTACCCTCCAAACCGAAACACGTCATGACGTTATGGCGGCAGGAATAGGTTAAGGCGGTGGTACCAATCCGGGTGAGTCGCTGCGAAACTCGACCACCTAGTCAGATGTCACGGTGTTAGTGATGGTAAGCTTGTGCTCGCCTTTTACGAGGTGCCTGGCAGGAAGGCAGATGGTCTATTCTGCAAAGGAGCCCGGACCAACACGGAGAATGGGTGGGAATCAGTTTCATTCTTTGTTTACATTAAAACCATGCCTCTTGTATTTTCCGTCAGACGAAAATTATAAATTTTAGTTTTTTAATTTTCAGTTTTTTTAATAGATTATTTAGATAAAAGTGTTATTGATTCCGAACAGTTTTTAAAAATTTGGCTAGTTCATTCCCTGTAGGTATATACCTGTATATTCATGAATTTTCAATACCGCAAAGCAAAAATCGAAATACTTAATTGTGTATTTTACTAAGAAAATGATTATCAAAACAAAATTGTAAACGTTCTTCTCGCAAAATATTCATAACGTGCGTAATTAGAACAAAAAAATGCATCACCAGTACCATCAACTACTCACTGGCACTAAATAAAAAAACACCATTAGAAGAAATAGATCATATTCTCCTTCTTAACAGGGAGGCGTGTGCGACGTAGCCGGTTGGTAATGCCCTACTACTACTACATGATAAAATATGCATACAGCGCTATAGCGTAAAACAAGAAAAGACCGACCATGTCAATATTTTTCTACATAAAACTTTATGTATTTTTAATGTTGTCGAATTTTAATATGAAGTGAAAGTATTTTAATATCTGCAATTAATAATTGTTCTTTATTTCAAATTTGTTTTATCCTTGTTTTATTTTCTATTCCTTTTTTATGTACTACGTTCACTAACCTTTCCTACATACCGTAAGGTCGTCGATGTTATTAGCAAATATTAACTTGGCAATATATATTTCTAGCTTATAACGAGCACATAAAACATGAAAGACTACTTAAGTGCATGTGATCCAAAAAAAAAACGCGTCGGGTCTTATTAATTCAGCTACTGGCCTATAGCCATAACATCCTAGTGCAGCCTTTCCCAAAGTGGGCGATAACGCCCCCTTGTGGGCGCTGGAAGCCTAGAGGCCCCCTCGGTATAAATCTTGAAAAAAATGTTTTTTTTTAAACTAGGCGCAACAAATATGTTATTGAGGTTATTGACAAGAAAAAAACGAGGGGGGGGGGGCGCTACAAAACAACTGATTTTCAAAGTGGGCGTTACATGAAATAAGTTTGGGAACCTCTGTCCTAGTGCTTCCAACTAGATTTTTTTTAAATCCGTTAAAAATCTGTTCGCTATTTTTTTATCCGTCATTAAAATCCATTCAGCGACTATCAGGAGACCCGTGTGCTCGTTTGCGGGACCTATTACATAAACAAATTAGATTTTTATGATTTATAGATTTGCAATAGCACGTCGTGGACGGTGTATGATAGCGGATGACATGGGCTTGGGCAAGACATTCCAAGCTCTCGCTATCGCCAGTTACTACCGACATAATTGGCCTCTGCTTATAGTTACAACATCGTCTATGAGGTATTTTACTTTAATACTGTTTTTTAGTTTCTATACTTCTTATTGTCGGTGCTTGGTGGAAACAGGCTGCCTATCACGCCATGGTACATCGACTTATTTCAGTACCATTAAATAAAAAATATTATAGGGATGCACAGGCAACTATAAAAGGATGATTGACACTATATTAAAGAATAAACTAAGAAGCAACTGACAACATGTTTGTATGCAACGACTCGACAAAAAGAACCACCAAAATATGTAAGATTGACATTTCTGAAGAAATGAAACCAGTCTGTTACACTTGCAAATCTTTAACTCTTTAATAACAAACCAAGACTACAAACAATGTCAAGGAGTGAAGTGTACAAATTAAAGTTTCAAAATCATAATAGTGAATATGTAGGACAAACAGGACAATCGTTCACAATAACAGTGAAAGAACATGTAGCTAATTGGCAGTTAGGTCAAGGGGATTCTGCTTTTGCTAATCATTTATTAAAGAAGGTGACTCTATTTATCCATCAAATAACTTTAAGGTCCTACATTTTTGCAGCAAAGGCAGGAAACTCGATTCCTTGGCTTAGAGGTATTAGAAATTAATAATAGGAAAAGTGATCTTTAAATATTAAATGATCAAGTGGATTTTAATAGTTCCCCATTGCTCAATATGTTTCTTGAGGACTAGATTGCATACAGAAATAATTTAAACTAGCTGCTACCTGCGGCTTCGCCCGCGTTTTCACAGAAACCCGGTGTGCGATCGGGATTAAAAATAGCCTATATGTTAATCTAGGTCACAATCTATCTGTCTTCCAAATTTCAGACAAATCCGTTCAGCCATTCGAGCGTGAAAGAGTAACAAACATCCATACATCCATATTTACAAACTTTCGCATTTATAATATAAATAGGATTAATAAATTCCATAATGTATAACTATAGTATTGTTTAGTAGATATTAATTCTAACAGCTATTTAAGACATGTTTAAGATATATATTTCAATTGATTTCGTAATGTACATCGACCATACATCCCAATAGACGCCTATTCCTTATGATTTTGCTTTGAAACAATTCTGGCAAATAGCTGAGGTGCGGGGAAGCGAGGAACTGCTTTCTTATTGGCCCTTGCAATGACAACACGTCATATTCATCAACAGATGTGTAAGATTAGGGATGTGACATATTTAATACGGATATATTTTATCGATATGCCTTTTATTTTATGAAGTACGACAGTGTAACTGATTATATCGCATTTTGTTATAGCACGTCATATCGCAGCTATGCAACTCAATGTCTCAAGGTCAAGCATTTTTGCGGTCGAGAGTAATATCCGTACTTGAATATATTAGGTCTTTACATCTGAAAATGGCGTTATGTTGGTCCGGGCTCCTTTTGCAGAATAGAACATCTGCCTTCCTGCCAGACAGCTCGTAAACGGCGAGCATAGACTTACGGTCACTAACACCGTGACATCTGACTAGGTGGTAGAGCTTCGCAGCGACTCACCCGGATTGGTACCACCGCCTTTCCTATTCCCGCCGCCAGAACGTCATGACGTGTTCCAGATTGGAGGGTAAGGTTGCCGGTAAACTTACTTTTGCTCTAGGCCTAACATCCCGGCCTTCGGTTGGCAACGCACCATTACCATCTTTGGTGTCTCTAGGTAGCGTGAATTTCTTACCATCAGGAAATCCGTCTGCTTGTTTGCCTTCCAATATCATAAAAAAATGTAGGGGAGGAAGGTAAGTCGAATATTTTTAATGTAATATATTTATTTAATCAAAGTATTAACATTTTTTTCTTATGCACATTTGCCATCTCATAGGTAATTCATTGATCCCTCTACTAAAAATCAATTCGAACGGGAATCAATAAAATCTTTGGACGTGGTTTGGCCTCCCCATCGAAATTGAATTTTTCGAAAAAATAATACTTTGTTGAAGTTAGGTTGATGCATGTTTTTAATATTCCTATTGATGCTCTTCTAATTGAAAAGCCTGTCTGTTGTGCAGTATGTGGTCTAGCATTGTCAATAAGCAGCAGTGTCGTAAAGTGTATAAAACAATCTTCTGCAAAATGTTCATAGTTAATTCACTGTATTTGGAATTTGGAATCGGAAACCAATTCTCTCGTCTGGTTTCTTTAAGCCCAATTAGGGTTTTTTATTTTATGATCTTGTGGATACCTGATATAAAAGACATATTTATCAAATTAAATTGTTTTTATTCATTCGAGTAATTCCCACCTGAACTACAGAATATCGTTGAAATACTGTAAACAAATTAATTAGTTTTAAAACTGTCCCAGCCCTTTGAAAGTTTTATGACATACTGGCCCCAACATATCCTATCGGAACCAGACTTGAATTTATATCACCCAGATAACCACCTAATGCACTTAAAAGAGTTCAATGAGTTATTCAATGAAAAATAACAGTGCCCTCTACCGCAGAAGTTCAATTTTCCATCTTGTTAGTCCGGGTCCACTGACTAAAATAGATCACTTGCCCCTCTGCCAGGCACCTCGTAAGAGGCGAGCACAGGTGAGACAGGTAATTGTCAGCAAGATCACTGGTGATAGAGTGGTGTGCAGCAACTTCCCTGGGTAGTTATCCACCGCCTTACCCATTCCTGCCGCTATAATGACAGTGTCACATTCCGATTCGGAGAGTAGGAAAGCCAGTAGGTTTGTACAATAGGCCTTACATTCCGACCATAGGACAGCAACGCCCCTGTAACATTAATAGTGTCTATAGGCCATGATTATCTGTTACCATTAAGAGAGCCGTGTGCTTGTTCGCTGACTTCTCACATGAAAAAGAGTAACTATTCAGAGGCCAACTCGAAAGTAAGAAATTTTTATTTTTTCTGTCAGTGCTTAAATTTATCGATAAAATACATAAATACCTACATACAGTACCGGTACAAGACCAGTATTCTATTCGAGATAAATAAATAAAAATATCGTTAAAATAGATTTGCACATTAGTCCATCACTAGCTGTATGCAAAAGAAAGTGATAGCTTATCTTTTCGGTAATGTGAAGTACGGCTTTTTCTTATTGCACCCCTTAATTGAACAAACAGTAATTTTTTATCGATTTTTTATTTTTTATACAATATCGCGACAATGTTTACAGGTCACAAACCTGGTTGATACTATTCATATCTTTTTAAGTAATAAACTACAATAGAACAATTACACTTATGTGTTGACGGAACCGTCTTGCCTTATATGCGGCGTCTATTGGGATGTATGGTCGATGAACGCCCGCACATTGCAAAACTTGCCATCAAATTGAGCTCAGCAGCTTACGCTGTTAAGAAAATAAGGCAGTTATTTGCACATTACTCCATCACTAGCTGTATGCACACGAAAGTGATAGCTTGAAAATCACACGTGTAAGAAAGGGATATAAACTCGCATCTAACAATGATTGACCAGTATATGATGAACTCCGATAAACATTAAATAATTCAAAATATAATTATGAATGTTATTATTTTTAATCAACCTACGGAAAGTTGTACCATCTTTTCGGTAATTTGAATTTTGTAGTGCGACTGTCTTTACCGTATCTACTATTTAATTGAACAAACAGTCATTTTATATCTATTTTTTTTATTTTTTATACAATAACGCGACAATGTTTACAGGTCACAAACCTGGTCGATATTGTTCATATCTTTTTAAGTAATAAGCTACATTAGAACAATTACACTTATGTGTTGACAGAACCTTGTTGTCTTACATGCGACGTCTATTGGGATGTATGGTCGATGGTAATGTATAACGTTTTATATGTTAACATATTAACTTAGTAAAACATTTGGAAAAAATGTACTTATTCATATGTTATTACATTTTAACCAATTAGGCTTATTATTATTATATTGTTGTTCCTCATAGTCACAAATGACTTGCCTTACTACGTAAGGGATAGTCATGAAATAGTATTGTGTTGTGAATAACACTTCATTATTATTAAAAGTGAATAGACAACTGGGTAAGTATGACGAAAGATTGTTTACCAATCTTTCTAAATGAAAAAAAAAACTAATTTCATCAAATTTTCAATGCCTATTGTAAGGCAGGTAGATAGATACCAATGTACAACTAAATGGGAACAAACTAGACCTAGCAGATTCCACATTTTTAGGAATTATCGTATAGGTATAAAAAGTAACAATGGGGTCCACATATTGCCAAGGTTGCCATCAGATAAAGCTCAGCAGCTTACGCCGTTAAGAAAATTAGGCAGTTAACAGATGTCGACACCGCTAGCATTGTTTATTAATTATTTTCACAGCCTTACAGCCAGGTCTTATGCTATTTTTCTCTTTGGGAACTCGGCTGAGATAAACACAATAAAAGAAGGCTATACATACAATTTATAATTTAGGCCCAAGAGTTTCCCCTCTGGGAAATGGTTAAACAAATAAATATTCTAACGGTGAGTTCTCAATTTATTTTTGAAAACTTATATGAGTTATATAAAAGCAAAAGCTGCAATTTCCAGTATGGCCCCATATATACATGACCATACTGGATATTGCTGCTTTTGCTTTTATATGACTTATATGTCTATGAAAATATAAATTTGTTTAAGACAAATTGTGATGTACATGCTGAAAATACGAGGAATAAAAACAATCTTGCTGTGCATAAGTCTCGACCCTACAGAATCAGTTATTCTTTCATGGGCCAATGTATATCTTTTTACAATAAACTTCCCGAGCACATTAACGCCTTACTGTTTAATAAATTTAAAAAAATGTATAAAATTTAAGTTGTATGGTAAGGGTTATAATAAGATTTCAGAATATTTAGAAGACATAAATGCTTTTTGGGATTATTTGGTCCTATACCAATCTTTACAAATTGTATAATTTGTAATATACTTTTGTAAATTAGATTTATAAGAAAAAAGAAGACTCAGAGGGCTTATCTTTTTTCTCATAAATCAGAAAAATGAGAAGCCACCCATAATAAAAGACACCCATCAGCAAACAATAAACAGATTATTAATTGTAATTTTAACCTGGTTCATCAAAACATACAAGGTCTGATGGCCAAAGATCTAGAATTGGAGTTGTTTATGAGTTGTAACAATATAGATATATTATGTATAACAGAACATTGGCTTAAAAGCCATCAGCTAATGTTCAACTTCAATAATCACCAGGTTGCTAGCTCATTCAGCAGAACAACAATGATACATGGTGGCTCCTTAATTATTGTTAGTAAAAATATTAAATTTAAAGAACGCAGAGATATTGTGAGCCTTTCTGTTGAACGAGTTATTGAGATTGCTTGCATTGAGTTTGAGCAATTTATTGTACTAAGTGTATATAAGCCCCCTTGTACACCCTATGATGAATTTGAATTTAGAATGCAAGAGGTCCTATTTAAAGTGTCGAATTTAAGGACTAATGTTATTATCTGTAGTGACTTCAATATAAACATATTAGAATCATCAACGCAGTCACTTAAGTTTTTAAATCTCTTTAGATCACACAATTTGCACAGCATTTTCTTTGAGCCCACTAGGATCACAGCCACAAGTGCCACTTGTATTGACAACATATTTACAAATATGACACCTGTTAATAAATCAATTGTTAAAGAAATAGATTCAGATCACTGTGGACTATTAGTCGAATTGCCAAGAAGTATACAAAAATCTCAAAGAAAAGACATTATTTTTGTTCCTGTTCATGCGAATCGCTTAAAAAGATTTAAGACAGTGTTAATAGAAGAATTACCAAAGTTGCCGTATCATGATAATCCAAACCTTTTATATGAATCATTATTTACATTGATACAAACTGTACATCATCAGACTTTTAAGCTTAAAAAAAAATTCAGTAAATATCAATCACAGAGCTTTTAGTGAATGGGCAACATCGGGTATTCATAAGAGTAGGAAAAGGTTATATGAGTTGTATTATGAAAGAACTTTCAATCACAGCATTGTATTTAAGGAATATGTAAAAAAATATTCCAAAATTTTTAAAAAAGCTTGTAAGGTTGCAAAATCTAGGTATCTAAAAAGTATTGTTAAAAATTCGATAAATAAAATAAAAGCTACTTGGAATATTATTAATTGTGAAACGGGAAGAAACAGAATTTTCAATAATGAATACCCTAGCCTCGTAGCCTCAGAATTTGAAAAATTTTTCAGCGGCATTGCAGCTGAAACTACTAAAGCTCTCAGATCGTCACCCAGTGATGCAGAATCATTGCTGAAGCAATATGTTGATGAGTGTAAAAATAGTTTTGAATTTTCGTTTGTTGATGCATCAGATATAATAAAAGTCTTTAAGTCATTAAAAATTAAAAATACGTTCGACTTATGGGGACATTCTCTTAAAATTATTGCTTCAGTAATAAATGTTATTGCTCCATATTTAGCTGTAATATTTAACTGTTGTGTTTCCAATGGAGTATTTCCGGATCTAATGAAACTTAGTAAACCTATATTTAAATCTGTAAGTTCTTCTGATCCCTCCAACTACCGACCTATCTCCGTTCTGCCTACCTTGAGTAAAATATTTGAAAAAGTTATATTGAATCAAATGTTACTACATTTTAACAAATTAGAATTATTTCATAATAAACAGTTTGGATTTACAAGGGGTAGATCAACAGTCGATGCTGGTGTGGAATTATTGAAGAAAATTTATGAGTGTTGGGAGGATTCTCAGGATGCAATCGGGGTGTTTTGTGATTTGTCCAAAGCATTCGATTTACGCAATCGATACGTTGATCAGGAAACTGCGCCATTATGGAATTAGAAATAAGGCACTCGATCTTCTGTTTTCATATTTGAATGGAAGAATTCACAAGGTTTATATTAATGGTAAAAAATCGACTTGTGCTGCTGTTACGATGGGTGTCCCCCAGGGCTCTATCCTTGGTCCATTTTTGTTCCTTGTATATATTAATGCCTTACCTTACTACGTAAGAGACAAACACGAAATTGTATTGTTCGCGGATGATACTTCACTTATATTCAAAGTGAAAAGACAACTGGGTAAGTATGACGAAACGAACAATGCGATTTCAAAAGTTGTACACTGGTTCAGTGTAAATAA
>NJDC01008757.1:32176-43110 GCA_002245475.1 Calephelis virginiensis
TATTTATTAATAATTAAAAGAAATTGTGATATACACTGTGTCAATACAAGGAATAAAAATAATCTTGCTGTGCATGTGTCTCGTCTCCACAGAGTAAGCCTTTCTTTCATGGGCCTATGTATATAGTTCTACAATATACTTCCCAATTATATGAAAGAACTTCCAATTAATAAATTTAAGAAATGTGTTACATGTAAATTAAATCAAAAGAGTTATTATAACAATGCTGAATATTTAGCAGATAAGACTGCTTGGGATTAATTGCTCCTCATGCCAATCTCTTATAATATATAATGTATCATTACATAAATTATTGTAAATATATTGTAAATTAAGAAAAAAAGACAAGCCCGCTGAGTTTCTTGCCGGATCTTCTCAGTGTGCGGCCGCGTTCCGATCCGGTGGTAGATTTATTATTATATAGACCCGTCACAAGTGCCTCTTGTAGGTTTATGTGAAATAAAGATGATTTATTATTATTATTAAAAAAGTTGCTGAAAAATAGGAAAGCTGCTTGCTTGTTATCTTATAACATAAAAAAAATATGTTGCTATCTGTTTTCGATTAAACAAGAACAAGGGAGACGGGAATATTAATTTTAGTTGTGTCAAATTATTTATCGAAAAGTAACTTGCAGGGATTTTCATTGACACTATTCTAATTCTAGACTGTGTGTAGAAATTGTATGTATACATAAAAATAACACAACACTGAATTTTTTGTCTTTCTTATGATTCGGTTATGAGATGAGGATAAACAAAATTATTAGGAAGTAAAGCAAAAAGCAGTTATAAAATGATATAAAATGGTATTGATAAGATTATAACAGTTATAATGATAATTGGGCGTAAACGAGTCCTCTTTTTTTTTTGAATAACTAAATTGTTGCTAATCTCGCGATTTTTTGCAACTTCACCGAGCTTTGTGGGCCGAGCAGAATGCTCAGCCCGAGACATTTAAATGGATTGAACTGTTACCTACAACGCCAGCACCAAGGACTGTCTCCCGGGAGGCCTTACCTCGACTTGGTGCTGCGTTCTGGTTACTGGATGGAAAACGAGTCCTCGTGTTGGTTTGGGTCCTCTAAGTGGAATACCATCTGCCTCTCTGCCAAGCAGCTGGAAAGAGGCGACCACTGGCTAAAATATAGGTCTTTGCAAACGATACTACTAGTGGGAGAGTGCAATGCAGCAACTTGACCGGATAGGGATCCACCGCCTTACCTATTCCTGCCGCCATAATGACTATGTCACGTTCCGGCCCGGAGGGTAGGGTTGCCGGTGACTTGCACAATAACATCGCCTAACATCGCGGCCACAGGAGAGCGACGCGCCTGCATCATCTGTAGTGTCTATAGGCCATCTCTCTTACCATCAGGAGAGCCGTGTCACTGACCTCTCACTTAAAAAATCTATATATTAATACGTGATACCAAAACTTTGGGCCCCTTTTTACGAAAATTACGCGGACGCAGAAGCATAAAATTTGGCACACTTATAGTTTATGTGTAGGAGAAGTGTAGAACGCTAATATTTTTCAGTAATAATGCTTTTAAAGTACATTAAATCAATAAATAAGAGATTATCCCCACTACCATGCATTTGACACACACAAACAAATATATTGATGATACCGATAAAAGATCACAGATGGCGCACTATAAAGATTGAAAACAAACTAATTGTTCTTGACAAATGAAGATGGCGTTCTTATCAACAAGATATTAAAATTTATTATGGTCGAATTTCGACCAGTGGGTGACCACTAGTAAAACAAAAAATGCAACCCCGTTGACTGCGTATTTCTATTGTTTCTATTGTAGGATGTTTTAATTATGTAATGCCACAAACTGCGAAGTATGATAAATTAATTGTAGGAGGTTAATGGCATATTGCCTCGCACAATAATTAACATAATACATTTTGTTGTAGAGAAACATGGCAGAGCAAGATCCATGAACTTCTACCTTCAGTTCCAATGATGAATGTGGCCACCCTCACCAGCAGCAAAGATACCCAACTAGTGGCCGATAGACAGGTTGACAGCTTTTGTTAGCTTTATTTTTAACTACATATTGTACTTATATTGTACAATAAAGAAGTTTTATTTTTAATCTAGCAAGGCAAACAAGTTTTAGTTTGGTGTTTTTTTTATTTATTTTATTACAGTGGAAGGCAAACAAGCAGGTGGAATTACTGATAGCAAGAAATTCACGCCGCCTAGAGTCACCAAAGGTGGTAATGGTGCGTTGCCAACCTTAGCCTGGGATGTTAGGCCTCAAGCAAAAGTATGTTTACCTGCTACCTTATCCTCCGAACCGGAACACCTCAACGGCAAGCGTTGACAGTATGGCGGCAGGAATAGGTAAGCCGGTGGTACCAATTCGGGTGAGTTGGTGCGAAACTCTACCACCTAAGAAATTTTTTGTTGTTTTTGTACACATTCACCTCAGGACTTAATAGTCGATTAAATGTTTTTGTTTCTTGTAGTTCCATACCTGATGTTGATATAGATCTGTATCTGACACTGTTGTGAGTTAGAGTCTCTACACATGACGTCTTTAAACGCTTTCAACACGCTTTAAACGCAACCAGTACACACACCAAACTCATTGACGTTGGCTAGTTGTGTTGATGTTATTTTTTTCACACAATCTGCTAATTAGTATGTTGTTATTTCTTTGTAGACAGAAATTGTCATAGTGAGCTACAAAATCACAACTATGCACACAGATCTTCTAAAAAGTAAGAAGTTTGGATCTTTGATTATAGTAAGTACCAATGATTTTGTCATATTAAGTACCTGATGAATCCTATCAATGTTCAATGTTCTAAAACATTTTTCTTATTATGTCATTATCTTATGTTATTCTGGTTTTGGGATCTGGGCAAAATCCAAAAAGTTAAAATATTTAAGTTTAAAAGCGTTCTAACAAATACTACTTTGTTTTTCGTATTATACTAATTGTGCCCGCTCGTCCGCGTGGAATTTAACAAAACAACATGCTAATGTTCATATTTTTAAAGAAAGAAACACTTGTACTGTTTTACTTATCACTTATAATTTATTACTTTGTAATTAGTAGCCTACCGGTTTCGCTTATACAGCATCATCAGGGCTAAAACTTAAACTACTACGTGATAAGTAAAACAGTACAAGTGTTTCTTTCTTTAAAAATATGAATATTTGGACGTTTTACCAAGCGCCGACGATGGAAAATATCAAACATGCTAATGGTTTTATTGAAGCATATCACAACAAAAAAGTAGGTTTACATTGTGCAAATCGATCTGTCCTGAAGCTTTTGCAACCATTTTGACATTAGGTATAGTGCATTCAATATTAACTGGCGTGTTTCGACTTGAACGTAAACAATAGGGGTAATAAACCAATCACTCAGCTATCATGTCATAGAAAAAGTAAGAGTCCTTAATCGTTTTCGATTTAATACTTTATCTTGTAAATACACTTTTAGCCCGTGTTGGTCCGGGCTCCTTTGTAGAATAGACCATCTGCCTTCCTTGCCAGGCAGCTCGTAAAAGGCGACCATAGACTCACCGTCACTAACACCGTGATATCTGACTAGGTGGTAGAGTTTAGCAGCGACTCGTCCGGATTGGTATCACCGCCTTACCTATTCCTGCCGCCATAACGTCATGACGTGTTCCGGTTCGGAGGGTAAGGTAGCCGGTAAACTTACGTTTGCTCGAGGCCTAACATCCCAGCCTCAGGTTGGCAACGCACCATTACCACCTTTGGTGTCTCTAGGTGGCGTGAATTTCTTAACATCAGGAAATCCGTCTGCTTGTTTGCCTTCCAATATCATAAAAAAAAATACACAAAAATTAGCATTTTGTTTAGAGCCTGAAAATTACAACTTTGTTTAGCGCAGCGAGAGGAAACTTGTAATTTTCTACTCGAAGGGCAGCAAATGGAAATTTTTACATATTCTGAAGAATTCATATACCGATTGAGAGGAGAATTTGTAGAGATTCGATAAAAAAACCAAATATGTTCCTGCGACAGTTTAGTTGGAAATATTCTTTATTTTTCTATAAAAGAATGAATTGACGTATTGATATTCCAGGATGAATCTCACTACCTAAAGTCGCACAAAGCTCAGTGTACGGTGTCCCTGGCGGCCATAGCCCGTAACGCGTCGCGCGTTACCTTACTCAGCGGCACTCCCGCACTGTCCCGACCCGCCGAACTCTTTACCCAGTTGTCACTAATACAACCACGCCTTTTCACCTCCTACACAGATTATGGTAAGTGATACTAATATTTTTTTTATATTAGTAGGTCTAAAGGCCCCCAAATATTCAAAAAAATTGAAAAGTCAAAAAAAATCAGAATATCGTCTCTAAAAAGCAAATGAAATTTCGTCCATTCGTAAGTTTGGTACGGCAAATTTACTGGCCTATGAGGTAGGTTTGTTGCGTTTCAAATTGCATTTAAATTTTTACGTACTTTTAACTTTTAAGTGCTAATTTTTAAATTTTGTATAGGTACATTGAATAAATTTTAATCTGATTTTTTTAATTTAAATTTTTTGAACGCCATCAAGTGTGCTAAAAATCGACATATGTAAAGCAGGTAAAAAATTTAGCGTTGAGGTTGTTAAGCCCTTTGTGTTTACCGGTTACCTTCCAGTCAAGTATATTAACGTTATGTCAACACCATTTTAATTTTCACATTTCGCATCAATATTCATAAAAATCGAATAGGTAGTTTTACTACTTTCGTTCAGCTACCACATAAGCTGTGAAAATAATGTGCTTACGTCTCTTAAATAATAACAATATCAAGGTCAAGTGTTTTACAAGTCGCAACTTGCAAGAAACGAGCGCTGCTTGACGGAATTCTGTTTCGAAATTTCGAAACGAAATTTTCGCCAATACAGATCTACTCAAATTCCGTGCGGACAAATCCGAACGTAGGAATATGGTAGCTCCGCAGCACTCCGCAGATTTGTGTGGATTCGCTTCGTTAGATATTTTTTGGAAACAGAATTTCGTAACAAAATTACAAATAAAATCCAAATTTTTCCACACGGAATTTGAGTTGATTTATATGGCTGAATTTAGTTTCGATTTCTTCGAACTGGGATTCCGTAAACTTATTTTTGCTACTTAAATATGATTATTTCTAAGTTATTGGTAAGTCGCGCGATGTGTTCGTGAGTATTTTTCCAATAGTTAAGGATGGCTAGCAAGATGGTCATATCACCAAACCTGACGCTCCTCGACTTCTTCTTCGTAAAAGTGAACACCTTATAATTGTAGTGATCTTTAATTTAAAGACATTTTATTAGAGGCGATCGAAAAGGTAAAAAGTGATGGCAAAGATAGCATACGTTGACCACAATGGTCGATATGTTCAACAGAGGATGTAAGTTGTGTGTGAATGGGGATTTAATTCTTTCTTGTATAAATGGAAAAGTGTGTTCGTTTGTGCTTCTTTCACTTTGCAACTAAGCAATGTTATGTATTTTTGTAAGTGAAGATTATTTGGAGCCTGGAGAGCGACATAAATACTTTACAGTAGACTCCAAAAGGCGTTTTTTATGTTCTTACGTGGTTACTCTACTAATAACTAACTGATTCTGATGGTTCTTAAAATATTTTTACTAAGGTCGGGCAAGTATAAAAATAAATTGGAGTTTTTTTTTACAGTTTTAGTGCGCTTAAATTATTATTTGTATATTTTAATTCGTTTTGTGCAGGTAAACGTTACTGTGCTGGGAAGCAGACTAACTTCGGATGGGACATGAGCGGCCAGTCGAACCTGGCCGAGCTGCAGGTTATATTACACAAGAAGTTCCTCATCAGGCGGACCAAGGAACAGGTGCTCACTAACCTAGAGCAAAAGACAAGGTGCATTTATTTTTAAGCGTCGGAATTTCATTATTTCTTATTTAATTATTTATTGTACACGAAACACTTATATGTAATACTTATAACACAAGTGAATATGTAAAATTCTTCAAAATGCAAGCTTATCTCTAAAAGAAATTTCTTCTAGCAAATCCAAATAGAGATAAGACTTATGGAATGTAGAATATACAGAGTATAAAATGACCATCTCGTTGGTTGAGGGACGAGCGTACACGCCTAGCTCTAACGACCAACCGCAAGACTCGGTTTCGCAGGGCAAACATTTGTGTTATGAATACTTAGATGTATGTATTTCCGGGACAAGGGTGGCATTTTAGGTCAGCAGATTGGAACGGGATGCGATCTTTTTTTGCATCTTACCCATGGAGGCAGATTTGCTTCTCGCAGGTTTATCCAGACATCGTTGCCGATGCTGTCACTGATGTGGTGCCGCAGGGTATGGAACTTTATATTCCGTTCTCTTCAGTGCCAATTCGTGCCAAATACCAGCCTTGGTTTATTAGAATTCTGTAAGACGCCACATAGCCATAAGCGAAAATGCTACGAGGCCTGGGCTGCGGCAGCGAAGTCTTGTGATGAAAGCGTCAGCTCGCTTAAAAAGGAGTATAACACTGCCTCTAGGTCTTTCAAAAGAGCCAGCGCCAAGGCAAAGTCTGAGCACATTGGCGGAATTGGCGAGAAATTAGCCCGCTTACCTTCGGGAACAAGAGCGTTCTGGTCTCTCGCCAAGGCAGTCCAAGGAAATTTCGCGAAGCCATCATTACCATCTTTACACCGGAGTGACACCTCGCTGGCCCATGACGAGAAACAGGAAGCCGAACTCCGAGGCTCCCTTTTTGCTTCTAACTCGACTTTAGATGACCATGAAAACACGCCATCGACCATCCCGCGGTGTGAAGTGTCTATGCCTGAAATAAAGTTTTTGCAGAGTTCAGTGCGTAGAACACTTATTTCATTGGACATCAACAAGTCGAGTGGACCCGATGGTATCCCTCCGATTGTTCTCAAAGAGTGTGCTCCCGAGCTGGCACCGGTTTTAACGCGACTCTTCCGGCTCTCCTATTCATCAGGCATTGTACCGAGTTCACGGAAGACCGCTTTAGTACACCCGATCCCTAAAAAAGGTAACCGCTCGGATCCGTCCAATTACCCGCCCGTAGCTATAAGTTCCTTGTTTTCCAAAGCTATTGAATCCATAACAAACTGCTAGCTCTTAAGGCACCTAGAGGAGCACCAGCTATTATACGATCCTTAATACGGTTTCCGTCGTGGTCGTTCAGCTAGTGATCTTTTGGTTTACTTAACACACTGATGGGCACAAGCAGTCGAAAGCAAGGGAGAAGCATTGGCTGTCAGTTTGGACATAGCGAAAGTCTTCGATCGGGTGTGGCATAAGGCGCTTCTATCGAAGCTTCCTTGGTACGGTCTTCCTGAGAAATTATGTACATGGATCACTAGTTTTTTGACGGGGCGTAGCATCAAGGTCATTGTCGACGGTGTGTGTGTTCGGAGTCCAAGCCAGTCAATGCTGTTGCTCCCCAAGGCTGCGTGATTTCTCGTACTCTGTTTCTTCTGCATATCAAAGACATGTTGCAAATTAGTAACACTCATTGCTATGCAGACGACACTACTGGGGAAGCCTTTGGCCGGCATAATATATCTCGGTAACATGTCACTGAGAGCCGGAACCAACTTGTGTCTAAAGTTGACAATCTTTTGTCTGAAATTTCATTTTGGGACCAGCAGAATCTGGTGCAATCCAACCCTGGCAAGACACAAGTTTGCGCGTTTTCTGCTAAAAAGACTCCCTTCGTTGCATCTCTTCGATTTGAGAGCGTTTCTCGAAAACTGCCAAAGTCTGCATTGGTATACTTGGCGTTGACATTTCGAGTGATGTTCAATTGGATCATTTGGAGGAGAAGCCTCTAAAAAAACTTGGTGTGCTCAGTAAAGCGAGTAAGTATTTCAAACCGATCCATCGCTTACAACTATAAAGCGCAAATTCGGCCTCATATGGAGTACCGTTCTCAACTCTGGGCAGGGACTCCCTGAGAAGAAGACATTTTTTCACCTCGCACAACACCTTTGTGGATGTTACCGAGGGCGGTTTTCTTAAACGAATTCCTTACGTTCGTACTCATTCTTTAGAGGTCGGCAACGCATCTGTTATACTCCTGGTGTTGCGGATGTCCGTTGGCGGCGGTGATCACTTTCCATCTGGTGACCCACTTGTTCGTTTGCCTCCTTTTGTATAAAAAAACTGTAATATACTTATAAAAGAAAATATGAATACTGAAATACTAATTATGCCTTATGTGTCAACGTACTTATTAATTACACACTAAAATGTTCGTTAACTGTTTTGTCGACTGCCTATAATTGTATGCACCGAATTTTAGAAGCCACAGAATCCTAGAAGTTTGCAGAATTCCTGAGGTTCACAGAGGTAAAATAATAGTTATACGACTTAGCAAAATTACAGCAACCTTTCAACATTCCACGAAGTTGTGAGCGAAAATGAGAATCAATAGAATGTAAAAATTTGAAGCACTCATTGAGCTATTTAGAAACTGAATTAATTAGAATTGTGTGAAGAAAGAGCAGAAACAATGAACATTTTTCGCTTGCGAATGAAAACCATTTAAGCCACGATCTAAACACCGAAAATTTCTTAAATGTATTAATTGTTTTTTTATTATTGAAGAAAGAGTTCATGGTGCGTTGGTTCACTGACGTTGTGGCCTCGCGAATATTTAAAACAGCGATACAGATCCAGGCGAATCATTACCAAACCCAGCTAGTCTGACTACACTGGGAATATTATCTAGTAATCTGAGCTATTCCGCTAATGTGCGATGGGGTCATCACATCCATTTGCCATTAGTTGAAGTAAGTTTGGTTGCAGGGAGACAGTGATGCTGGAGTGCGAGGGCGTGAATCCCCCGGAGCAGGGTGTGGGGGCAGAGGCGGGGGCTACGCCCGCGTTGTTGTCCTACTTCAGCGCCTCCGCCCTCGCTAAAGCACCCGCTGTATGGTAAGTCTGCTTCGATTGTTCGCACTTTATTCTCATCATTTTCAACATTGGAACGATAAGAAAATGTAGGGTGTAAATGCTGGACGTGAAGGGTTTTCTTTTAATACAAAATTTCGGAATTGTGGATTATAAATGTTATCCTACTTTTTAATTATTATTAATTCTTTATGAAATGTAACATAACTCAGATGTAAAAAAAAATAATATTATTTACACGGGATGTCGTGACCACGGCCTATGCAACTAGGCCGGAATATCGACAAATAAAATATAAAGAGATCGTGAGTATCCCGTATAAATAATTAAAAATGTTAATAATACGCGACGATTTAAGTTTAAAATCTTATATAACTCAGATGTCTATATTAATATACTAGCTATTACCCGCGGCCTTGCTCGCGATAAATTGAGATGGGAGCTATCCTATTTTCAAGTCGGATCAAACTGCACACGGTGTATAAATTTGATTAAAATTGTTTATGTGGTTTAGAAGTCCATCGCGGACAAACACTGTGACACGTATATATATATACACTAGTTGACTCAGCAAACTTCGTATCGCTTGACATTAATGCTTCGATAGTAGTGCAGTCTTTCGAATCCAATGTGAAACATTTCAAAATCAAAAACTACCTATTATTAAAAAAGTAATTAAAAAACATTTTCCAGAAGACCAAATAGTGAATCTAAACCATTCTCGAATTCCCTTGAAAACACACAAATTTTTTTGTTGAAATCCGTCCAGTCGTCTAGAAGGAGTTCAGTGACAAACACACGAACACAAGAATTATATATATAAAGATATTAATACAGTTACACCCCCACCCCCATGTTCATCCGTCTGTTGTAATGATATAGTTATTTATACCATCGTCAAATTGAGTTGTCGATTGCCTCTGCTGACGTCTTAAGCTTCCTAATTGAGTTAACTCATCTCTAAACTGAAACACGACAATGGAGACTATAGATTTTAAGGCGTCAGGAAAAGATTGACTGGGAAAATCGTCACCGAGCGCTACACGTCAGTAACTCACGTGGATGTGGCTTAACATCACAGCTTCTGGTTGGCAATGCGCCAGTACCACCTATACGTCATGTCATCTCATTGTCATCAGGACATCTGTCCGCTTGCGTAACTTCCAATAAACAAGGATATCTTTTCGTTTCCAGTAAATATATAAAACAAGTATTAAACGAGACGTCGGAAAAGTTCCTAGTTTTTGCCCACCACAAGACAATGATAGATGCGATCTGCTGCACTCTGGATGAGAACGACACTCATTATATATGTATCGTTGGTTCGACGCCGCCCAGTACGCGTGCTGTGAGTATTTCTTATTACAATATACGAAGATGAACAAACCGATGGATTTCTTGGTGGTTTATTATAAATTGAACGTTGACAATGTGAGGGTAGTTCAAACCTTTTTGTAAATTTAATGGCTACCGTACTAAATTAACGATAGGAATAAATACATACATACATAAATAAGGGCAGTAAAAACTAATTGCAATAATCTACTAACATAAATTTCAGGACCACAATCAAATATAAATCCTAAAAAGCTATCCTTACAATTTTGATAATGGTGCCGATTTTGTTGTGTCACCGCTAAAGCTAAACTAACTTAAAAATTTTCTAATATTAGCTTATTTTTAGACAAATGGTATTCTGTTGTCACCGTAGTTCTAAAATTTCTTTCTAATTTGACAGTACTAAGACGGCGATAAATTGAATAGATAGTGATGTCCCTGTATTTACACACGCTTTAAATTCCATTATCGACAATGCGTCCGAGTGAGAATGAAAAAGAAATTACTTGAAAATGAGTAGTATTTTAAGATACAATTATATATTTTCTTATCTTTAAACAAGTTTTATTGAAAGTGAAATTCATTCTGGCTTTGTTTTCGACTTCTGACGTCAGTTTTTAATAAATAAATAACGACATGGCTGTATAAATTTAATGTCTTTGTCGATCATCGTCAAGTAAACTGGGAAA
>NJDC01008777.1:9609-21300 GCA_002245475.1 Calephelis virginiensis
CTTATGAATCGTTTGAACGAAGAAAGAACTCTTTATAATAAGTCTTGCTTACTTACTTGCTAAGCTTCTTACAACTTGTAATTATATCTTGTATTTTTCATTATCTCCAACGGGGCACATATCCAATTCTGGTTAACATTATTTTTAGTTTAGTGTAAAGTAGCGGAGTAATTGTTGACAGATTTTTTTTATAATATTGGAAGGTAAATAGACGGATTTCCTGATGAGCAATTCACGCCGCCTAGAGACGCCAAAGGTGGTAATGGTGCGTTGCCAACCTGAGGCCGGGATGTTAGGCCTCGAGCAAAGGTAAGTTTACCGGCTACCTTATCCTCCAAACCGGAACACGTCAACAGCAAGAGCCGATGTTATGGCGGCAGGAATAGATAAGGCGGTGGTACCAATCCGGGCGAATCGCTCCAAAACTCTTCCAGCTAGTCAGATGTCACAGTATTAGTGGCGGTGAGCCTATGCTTGCCTTTTACGAGCTACCTGGCAAGAGAACAGATGGTCTATTCTGAAAGGAGCTCGGACCAACACGTGTAAATTCCGATACTCCGATCCGATATCGTTAAAAAAATCTGTCCGCCTGCTTAAATTACAAAAGAAATTTTTAGTCATTAAACGTTGCTCGGGATTGGATAAGTGCCCGGTTGGCGATAGGCTTGCCACCTATCACATTGTGGGACTTAGTGTCTTCGACTAGTCGTAGGTGCCTTGGTTGTGCCTCTGCCTACTACCTTGGGGATATGGGCGTGAATATACTTTTGTTTTACTTATTAAAATTTTAGCACCTAAGTATATCAAAGTTTTGAGTTGCAACATGCAATTTGTTGCAAAATAATTCTATTTATGAACATAATAAAATTTTAAGCTACGGCTGTCACGAAACTTGGGAAATAGATCCACTGTCACGAAAAAATACAATCTTACACAACGAAACCTAATAACAAAGTGCGTCGTTTTCACTAATGCTTTTCACGTAACAAGGGTGTCAAAATATGAGATAATAGAATGGAATCTAATTTTAGGATATAATATTATATCAGTCCATATTATCATATTACTATATCAGTCGATTTTGAAAATTCTTTGTTTGAGAACATAAAAGTGGCGTTAATCTTTTTATAGCCAGTTATTTTGGCAGTAACATAGCTTTATTTTTCGATCATTTTGACACAGATAACTAATTTTTATACTTGTTACGGATTAGGCAGTTTTTTGTAAAACCACTTGCAGATAAGGATCTGATTTAGAAAATAATATTAATTTTTAATAGAAGAAATTCAGAACGAAGCCACCGCTTTACTCAAGACCCTGATATGATTTTGTATATAGTGACTTATGACTGTTAATAAGACTTAATTAATACGGAAACTTGGCAGCATGTCCTAAAAGTAGCCTTAGCCGGTCTCAGAATGGGGCAAATTAACTAATAAAATAAGGAGTTTTGACGCCATCGTGAATAAAGATGGTCGTATTTTTTTCATAATTATTGAATTTCGTGTTTTTGTTGAGTGAAATTAATCAATTTTGGTGAAACATTGTACGGTTTTGTTCAGTGAAAGTGCACAAATGAAATAATAATGAAGAAATTAGTGTATCGTGTATTTTCTCGCTGCCGCCAAATCTCACTAGATGAGCTTGAGTAACGAAGCTACCTCTTTACTCAAGACCGTGACATGACTTTGTAAATAGTGACTAATGACTGAAATAAAGAATTAATAAGGAAGACATGGTAGTATGACCTAACGGCTTTCACCAGCCCCACAAAGAGGCAAATTAACTAATAACTTATAAAATAAAGTAGAAGAAATTAAACGTCAAAATATTATTGAATTCTGAAAGTCATTGAGGGGCAAAATTTGTTGCCAAGTGCAAATGGAAGCCATTACTACTAAAAAAACTGATAAATCTCAAATGCAATGTCGTTTGGTTTTGAAACAGTGGCAGTAAATCAGTTTTATACCCTATCATGTCTATGATTAGGTGTTTTATAAATTTGTAACACACATATTTCTACAACCGACGAATTCATTCGTATGCCTTTCCATTAATTCTTGCAGTACGTGTTCAAGTGTTAACAATGTCTGCAGTCTAGTCTGACAACATTCCAGAATATATGTCGGTAGGTCTCTTGAACGGTATTTTCTAAAAGATTTATCCAATTTTCCATTATTAGTCTATTATGGGGATCCTGCTTTACCACAGCGTGCGTGATTACCCTGATGGCTGCACGCAAGCCCCTGCGTTCTAATTTCAAAATTGTTTCGAAAGAAATGTTTTCACAGATAAATTATTTTTTAATAATCTACATTCAATTTGGGCATTACTAAGGGCCACTTTTTTGGGGTTAAATTAAATTTGTAGAAGATAAGTGTTAGAAAATTGAGTTTTGGTGCCATCGAGAGAAAAGATGGTCGAAGTTTTTTCATAATTATTGAATTTCGTGTTAATATTGAGTGAAATTAGTCAATTTTGGTGGCATTTTGTACAAATTTGTTCTGTGAAAGTGCACAAATGAAATAATCATGAAGAAATTAGCGTATCGTATATTTCCTCGTTGCCGCCAAATCTCATTACATGAGCTTGTGTAAAAAGGCCACCGCTTTACCCAAGAGCCTGACATGAATTACTGACGACTTATAACTAATTAAAGAGATCGTGAGTATCCCGTATAAATAATTAAAAATGTTATTAATTCGCGACGATTTAAGTTTAAAATCTTATAATTATAATTGATATAAAATTCGATGCAAATTTCTACTTGACTAATGGCAAAATACTAACGGGATTGCCAAAACCAAAAAAAGAAAAGGGTTAGAAAATTTTATACAGTGTTCAGCGTAAAAAGGGTTCCATAATGATTTTTTTTTGTTGTTTGTTGTTGCTTTACTACAAAAAAAGAATATACATAAACTTTGATTTTAAAATGTTGTCACCTAAGTTTGTAAGATTTTGGTACGAATATAATTTTCATATTGGTACATACACGTATGTCTTAAATATGATAAGGTATTGTAATCCTATTAATATTATAAATGCGAAAGTTTGTAAGTATGTATGTATGGATGTTTGTTACTCTTTCACGCTCGAATGGCTGAACGGATTTGTCTGAAATTTGGAAGACAGATAGATTGTGACCTGGATTAACATATAGGCTATTTTTAATCCCGATCGCACACTCTGTGAAAACGCGGGCGAAGCCGCAGGTAGCAGCTAGTATACAATATTTTGTTTTAAGAGAAACTAAATTTTATTTTGGTATACTAATCTTTTTTAAATTTAATCATTGTTTAATCTTACACAATTCATATTTTATTTTTACAGCTCATTTTGAACTAATTTTCTTTATGTTTACAAAGTTATAACTCATCACAATTTATATTAAACAAATTTATATTTTTTAACAAATTGAATTTTCAAAAAATCAAATTATATTAATGTTTATTAACAATATTGATACAATTAGGTCTCCACCTTTTCAGTAAGAAATACTAATTTTACTGACGGTAAGTGACGACCGCGGTCTATAGACCATAATATTGCGGTGCGTCGCTATCCTGTTGCCTGGGTGTTAGGCCTATAGTGTAAGTCTATCGGCTACACTACTCTCAGAACCGGAACATGATGAATCAATAATGCAGAAGGAATAGGCAAAGCGGTGGATCCCTAGCAGCACAAATTGCAGCACGGCTGGTGGCACGGGTGGTCTTGTTGTTCGTGATGACTAATGACCAATTTGAAATTTGCTCACCACTTACGAGCTACCTGGTAGAGGCAGATGGTCCATACTACTCAGAAGACCAGGACCAACATGTGGTCCTACCGAACATCACCTCTAGCACCGTGACCTTGACTACCACCTGGTTAGAGTTTTCGATGTAAAAGATTTTCGAGAAGATTTCATTCCATAACATTAACTTCTATTCATTTAACCTATTTAAATCTCATTCTAATATCAATAAATATATTACTAACACTTTTTCAATGTCTATTGTTTAAATGCGAAGGTTGAAAATGGTTATACCGTTCTGTATCTTGTTTGATATTTGACCAGTCATGGTGTGTGCCAATTATTAACATCACTCAGTCGATGGTGTTCGTCTTATTGACCTTGTTTTATTGTTTTAAGGTTGGTTGGTTGGTGACCACGGCCTATGCAACTAGGCCGAAATATCGACAAATAAAATAAAAAGAGATCGTGAGTATCCCGTATAAATAATTAAAAATGTTATTAATTCGCGACGATTTAAGTTTAAAATCTTATGGTTACAACTGTTTGCCTGGTTGTGTAAACGGTAAATTATGATTCATCGGTTTAGGTTAAGGTTATTTATTTGCCGTTTATAATTTAAAACGATATAAGAAAAAGTATCTTCACTATCGTTATATGAGTATAGATCGTGAAGATATTTATATAATAAATAGATATATGTATATGTTAGGAGATGTGCACGTGTACAACTAGGTCATCCACATTAGCCAAAGGTACTCATAGTCCCACAATGTAATAGGTGGCAAACTTATCGCAACCGATTGCATGCGCTGGCCACGTGAGCATATGACGTACATTAAGACAAGTCCGTAGTCTAGGAAATGTATATAATAAAAAGGCCTACAAAAAAGTCCGCAATAGCATATACATCTCTCCTACAGTTGACTCATAGTAACCATTTTTATCTCTAAAAAATGTGTTTAATAACTACCTTATTTTCAAAAGCTATTTTTTTTAATCTGTAACATATTACCTCACCACATAAGTATCTCACTTATCTTGCCCATATAATGAAAATCAAAATTTTGTTCTTTACTTTTTTTTTTATTAAATGAGTACTTCAGAAGTTATCACAGATTTAAAATGCTCGCAGCCAAACGAATTTTTTATTCTTAGGTGTTCAAACCAATTAGGGGTGCCTATAATGCCTTAATGCCTGCTTCTTATATCTGCACTTTGTACAAAATGAAAGTATTGAAGAAATAAAATGAATAGGTAAAAAGTAAATAGGTAAGAATGTAGTATATATATGAATTTCGATATTCCACAGATACTCGAAGCTGGAAATTTTCACGTTGCTTGTAGAGAAAATGATTTTCTTTATTCTGAATTATTCACTCATGCGAAGCCGTAGATAAAAGCTAGTATTTTATATTACAATAAATAAAACAAAACATACTTGCAATGTTTGAAAATATTTGGTTCGGTTAGAATATATGTCTTAAATCTTTTATAAATAAAAAAGAAATGGAAATAATTAAATGCATAATTGACACCTGCATATTTCCGATAGGTCGTTAATAGCTGCAGTTACCGAAGTAAATGGATTATTCTCCCAATCAACTAAAATTAGACAAGAAATATCAGAAGTAGGATAGACAATGAATAATTTTAAGTTCCGTTGTTTGTGTGGACAAGTGAAAAGTAATAGTACTGCCCCTTATCATATTTCTGTGTTGTTATTGACCATGGTGATTACGAAAGGTCGATGCAAATTAGATTCTTTAAAGAAATAATTTCACATAAGATTAAAAAATGATTATTCTTTATTACATGTTTCTCCAAATCTATCTATATATACATATAAAACCAAATCGGTTTTGTTACAATCGAGGAATTTAAAAAAAAAATAGTTTCCACATTTAATTGGCAATATTCACCATTTTCTTTCAATATACAATAATTTAATTAAAATGGTTTTTTCATACTTCAACTTATCAAAACGCAGCCTTAAATTATGAATTTAATATTTTGTTACTTTTTCTAACTTTTCCAGGAGTTGTAGTAGGCAACCTTTATAATTATAAACATGTATCAAAACCTCTTATGTGAATCAATTTTACAAAGCATAACTTATTTTTATTTTTTAGATTAAAAATTATTTCATGGGGTATCCAAAAGGGGTACCCTCGAATGGGTAGCCAAAAGAACAACTAGCGCTGCCATAATAAGCTGAAAGTTTGTTATATCATATGATAGAAGTCAACTTAGTGCTGGAATACGATAGATTTCGACTTAGTGCCACAATATGGTAGGTGTCAACTTAGTGCACTAATATGATAGGTGTCAACTTTGTGCCACATAATGATAGTTGTCAACTATGTGTTACAAGGAGTCAACTTAGTCCTACAATATGAAAGGTGTCAAATCTATCCTCAAGCAATCACTTCTCCAATTTCAGGAAACGTTGTTTAAATAAGATAATGTAAAAAACACATTGTTGATTTGCATAAAGAAATTTGATTTCTTTGTTTATCCCAGAACCTTATGTTGTCAATACCAACATCAGACCACTAGACCGCAGCTTATGGATTGCAATATCAAATAGATTATTACTCATTGAATAAACCATATCAAACCAATTTAATAAATCATTCATTTCACGTCCCAAACTTCCTTCGCCTTTAATTCTAACAGTGGCATTAGATTTATATAAGCAACTTCAAACAAAACGCTGCAGTATGTAAAGGAATGTTGGGGAAATATTGAATACAAATAAGGTAATAAAACATAAATAAGTTTTGATGAAGCTTTTGGGTTTTAATGTCATTCATACTCATCTTCATGCAGGGAAGCATCGTAATCGCATTATCTATGCATGTGAGGTTACGTCGTACTATCGATTGTTTACTATAACACAAAAGGCTTTAAACTGCTAGTCAAAATTGATATTTATATCAACCGTAGTAAGAGTTTTGATGTCTGGTTGCTTAACAAGTGGAAGTTGTACATCGATATGCCCAATTTAGGATTTTGGTCACGATCTCCATAGCCGAGTCACTTAAGATGGGGATGACGACTTTGATTATTATCTTGAAATAACTTTGAATAGTGTAATTAAAGTATATTTAAATGATGGATAGCTCAGTATAATGACCTTAAATATGTTTGATGGAAAGGATATAGTTTGAGGTTTGGACATGATAGGATAAAAATAATTGTTGTTTTAAAGACTGTCACCAAAATACCTAATTAAGTACAGAATTCTAGTTACTACCTAGAGTATTAATGTTAACGACAATATAAAACCGTAACTGTCAATAAACATAGACTAAATATTAACGGTTAAGCTTAAGTTTATTGCACTGTAATTCAGTGTACAATGTCAACTTAGACCTTGGAGTACTTTATTCTATTTTTATTAGTAAAACGGTAAAAGTTTCAGAGTGTCTGTACATAGAAATTTGTCTGGAGATCTCTGATTAAGGTTTCTGGAGGTTGTCACTAATCTTTTTTTTTGAACTGAAAACTTCTTTAGCGATGTTGTGCACTTTCTTCAAAAACTTCAAAACTCGCGTCAGATCGTCAGATCAAAAATTCGTAAGACGGCGCTGGGCGCTTGCGCGAATATTCGTGATGTTATGTTTGTGTACGATAGCGCAATAGATGAATATTGTATTCTACCACATAAATGATAGTACTTTCATACTTATAATTTCAAACTTACTTATAATTAAAGCAATTCGTGCAAAGTTATTCCCTAACTATTACAAAATATCAAAAATGCTCAACATTAATATTCAAGTTTTCACTTCTGCCGTCACTCCCGGAGTGCAACCCGTCGTTTTTTTTTCTTTTTACAATATGTATTGTATTATTGATATTAATACCAATACAATGTTACATATTTTTATTGTATATAACGTTGAAATTTAATAAATTTTAATTTATCTTAATTTCCTTTATTTCCTTAATTTTATTTCCAGTGATTTAGTATTATTGTCTTTTGCAAAATAAACATTCAATTATTATTTTTTTTAACATACAGAATGGAAAAATATACCGTACATGATACATATTATTAGGTTCTCTCTGTGGTACCACGTTCCAGTAGTGGTATAGACTACACAAGGTTACGGGTTCGATCTCCAGGAATTAAATTTATTTATAAACAATTTTACCCACAGTTGGCGACTTATCATACTGAGGGGCTGAATACCTTTAGCTAAACGGTGGGTTAAAGTTATGTGTCTACCTACCTATGCAAGGATACTACGAACTAAGTTGACTAACAGATAAAATTAAGTTGAATATTCATACAAGAGGAGGCAAACCGACAAGAGGATTACCTGAAGTAAGGGATCACTGTCGCCCTCGGATATTCACAATACCAAGAGCATCACAGACACCTTTCAGAAGTGGGAACGCTCTTTTATGGACGATTATTTACACGGACTAAAATCGCTCCCCCCGATCATAGAAGACCTCGCCACGTGTTATCGGATCCCCCGGACCCAATAACCGCGGCAAACGCTATTCTCCCAACTCCAAACCGGAACACGACAATCTCACATCACCTTAACATAACACTACACTGTCGCCGCCGGTCTCGGCGACGAAGACCTCTCTTGCGCCCGGCGCCTAACGCCGAGCGACGAGCCACAAATACTCCTCCACCAAGTCCACCCAGTAACCAGAACGCAGCACCAAGTCGAGGTACGGTCTCCCGGGAGACAGCCCTTGGTGCTGGCGTTGTAGGTAACAGCCCAATCCATCTAAATAATGATGTCTCTGGCTGTGCACTCTGCTCGGCCCACAAAGTTCGGTGAAGTTGTAAAAAATCGTAAGATTAGCAACAAATTAGTCATTCAAAAAAAAAAAAGGACTAAAATACGTTTATTGGTAACTAATAACAGGTTAAAAGTGTGTTCTTATTATAGAACAACTAAGACATAAACCAAACTTACAACCATAATAATAAAATAATGGCCAGAATCATACTCTCGCTCATAAAATATTTATTATTTAGCACGACTGAGAGTGAGTGAGTATTTTATATCCCAATGTCTGATATATTACAATTGCAAGAAAAATAATTAATGGGAAACATTACTGTATAGATTCGTAATGAGTTATTTTAAATTGTCTACATCTTTTAGCATTGCTTTATTTAAAATTAGTCCAAGTATGGCTTCGTTCATGGTATTTTTTTTTACGTGTCATTTTTTAATTTTCATTCACGAGTAGATTAAAGAAACGTAATTTAAATGGCAGGTACCGTATACAACAAAAAGTAAAAAAAATAGTTCAGTAGAGTAACGCTGCACATAAACATACCAACAAGCTCAGATTTTTTTTCATTTTACGAGTATTATTGAATTATACAAACTCAAATAAGACCGAAGCCGTGAGCTTTATTTCAATTCAATTTATTTTACTTTGACAACATACCGTTATTAATGCAGTGTTTTACGTATAATGTATTTCTCGCCTCTGTGGTCTAGCGGTTCAGTTGTTGGACTTGACTGCACGAGGTCCGGGTTCGATCCCGGGTCGGGCAACAATAAGAAAATTGGGGTTTTCCAATTTTCTAATAAATAAAAACGTTGCTCGGGATTGGATATGTGCCCGGTTGGCGATAGGCTGGGCACCTATCACATTGTGAGACTTAGTATCTTCGGCAAGTCGTGGGTGCCCTGGTTGTGCCTCTGCCTACCTGTTCGGGGATATGGGCGTGAAGATGTATTTCTCAATACATACAAAGAAAATTGGTCTCCAAAACCAGTAATTGGCACCACCCAGGGATTTTGACCTACCTTTCAAAAGAACCATCAAAATCGGTTCATTACTACCGAGTAATCGTATCACAAACACGAAAAAATCCTAAAATAAAAAAATGTCCATGACCTTTACCTATACCTAATAAACATACCATCCCATACACAGCCATCTTAATAACGTCAGCTTTTAGACAAAAAACCGCTTTGAAATCAGTCCATCCGTTCAGAAATTATGATGCCACAGACAGACAGACATACACACACTGAGAGGGAGACACGTCAAATTTATAAAACTTCTCTTTCCAAGTTGCCGATTAAAAAACAAATAGTCGACTTGAAAACCTCCTCCTTTTAGAGTCAGTTAAAAAGTACCATGCCACTTTCAGTCACCTGACTATCTCCACACACCAAGATTGTACTTCATAGCAACGTTAAAAAAGAACAAACAAACACATTCGCGCATTTACAGTATAGGATTCATGTACAGACATATACTCGTATCTTAAAAATACATATGTTTAGATGTATTAATAATCAAATTGCTTATAGTGGTTTCCTAATCCTTCTTAAGAATATATGGGGGTAATCAATTCTTTTCCGATACGCTTGTAAGGTTACAGGTTACATCATTGGATGTTTCAGAAATAATACATCTAATAGCATCATTTGTTTGACCTATCTCTGGAAGATTATTTCCTGATGCTTAATGAAGCACATTAATCTTGATGCTTTCAAAAGGGATCACTTTCACTCAGTAATGACCATGGGGCGAAATCGAGTTTGGAATGGGCCCAAGTTCAATATTTATGAATAATGTACATTTTAATAAGTCTCCGCGCATAATTGGGTTCAGAGATCGATATGATGTCAAATTTATGGAGCGCTTCTTAAATATTGTTTTAAAAAATATCTTCACGCCCATATCCCCGAAGAGGTAGTCAGAGGCATAACCAGGGCACCCACGACTAGCCGAAGATACTAAGTCCCACAATGTGATAGGTGGCAAGCCTATCGCCAACCGGGCACATATCCTATCCCGAGCAAATTTTTTTTTATTAGAAAATTGGAAAAACCCAGTTTTCTTTTTGTTGCCCGACCTGGGATTCGAACCCGGGACCTCATGCAGTCAAGTCCAACAGCTGAACCGCTAGACCACAGAGGCGACCTTTTTTTTTATTGTTTTAAGGTTAGTCATTTCCTGAGTTTTAATCTTTTTGAAGTGAAAACTTCTTTAGCGTCGTTGCGCCCTTTTTTTGGAATTGGTAAAAACTTTTAAACTCGCTTCAGGACATATGACCTAATCGACAATTCGTAATACGACGCAGGGCGCTTGCGCGAATGTTCGTGTTGTCATGTTTGCGTACGATAGCGCAATAAAAGAATATTGTATTGTACCACATAAATGATAGTACTTTCATACTGATAACTAAAACAATTCGTGCAAAATTATTCCCTACCCATTCCAAAAATATCAAAAATGCACAACGTTAATATTCAGGTTTCACTTCTGCCGGCACTCCCGGAGTGCAACCCTTCGTTTTCTTTAATTTTCCTGCTGGAAAGGACACAACGGCGTCTACTACCATCGCATCATAGATTACCTTGGAGAAAACTTTGTTTCTACATACATATCTTCACGCCAAGTCCCTTACGGGGTAGGCAGAGAGTATCGAGTGCCAGACCTCACGATCCTGACAAACCTGTCTTGCTTCCTTCACATTCATAACCCTTTTCATACAAACACGCCGGTTTTGGAGACTCTTGACACCACCCTCGGATAATATCCGATTGATCTGACTTTGTTTCTATCTTCTGATTATCATTAAACTTGAATTAAATCTACGACCCATACGGGTGCAAACTAATGTTTACCACCAGTGTTTACAGCCATCTAGAACTTATTGTTGGAAAGCAGCGAACGACGCCTGTATCGTAGCTACTGGGGAGCTATTAAATTATCATCGGCTAACATATTTTATACGATATATAGTGCACAGCTCTCCTGATAATGAGAGACAAATCTATAGAAGTGTGTATCGCTATCCTACAGTCGTGGTGTTAGGTTAGCAAAATGCTGCCTATCCTCTAGAACAGCCTTTCCCAAAGTGGGCGATAACGCCCCCTTGTGGGCGCTGGAAGCCTAGAGGGGGGCGGTATAAATCTTGAAAAAAATGTTTTTTTTAAACTAGGCGC